>CM019158.1:5141535-5254693 GCA_009733165.1 Naja naja | reverse complement strand
AAGAATAATGGGGAGGAAGGAAGGAAGGAAGGAAGGAAGGAAGGAAGGAAGGAAGGAAGGAAGGAAGGAGAAAAAGGGAGGGAAGAAGGAAAGAATAATGGGGAGGAAGGAAGGAAGGAAAGGAAAGGAAAGGAAAGGAAAGGAAAGGAAAGGAAAGGAAAGGAAAGGAAAGCACCCTTACCATCACAACCGAAGCCCCCAGGATCAAAAATATCATGGTGTTCGTATTCATGGACCTCGCGGGGAAACTGACAGCTGCCCTGTCACTTTCCTGCAGGCCGCCCCCCCCCAGCCGCTTTCCCCAGAGGAAAAACGAGAGAAAGGGGGCCCAGCTCTCCGCGCAGAGGTCAGAGACGGCCGCATAGAAGCTCTTCAACCTGAACTGCAATTCTGGCAGGGGGGGAACCTCCTCGGGCCCCCCTTCCTCCTGCAAAGCATAACAAAACGCAGGCGGCGACCGCTGCTGCCGGTGCCGCTGCCGCTGCTGTTCCTGGGCCCCCACCACCCGTCCTCCTTTCCCCGCCACCCCAGCCCACCAGCCCTCCCCCCCCACCCCCAAGCTGGATCTGGCTTCTTGGCTTCCTTCCTCTGAACTTGCTTATTCCGATCTCTCTCCCTTCGCCCCGGCCGGAGGGAGCAGCCGGGCAGGTTCAGGCAGGTGCCCGGGGCGAGCAGGGGGATGCGCCGAACCCAAGCCGGTCGGAAGGTGGAACATCGCCCAGGCGGCAGCTGCTGCACCGTCCGGGGGAGAGCGCCGCGTCAGGGCGAGGAGCAGAGCCAGGGCCAGCTTTAAAAAAGAGAGCCATCCAAGCCCCGGCAGGCAGAAAAGCAGCCCCGGCCACCCCTTGGCATCACTTCCCGCTTCGCCCGGTCGGTGCCCCCCAAAAATGAAATTGCTCTCTTTCCAAACCGCGGGAAGCGATTGGTGCAAAGCAGGTGGTGTGTCCTGGAAAAGGGGAAGGGGGGGTGGGGTGAGAGAGAATAAATATTTCCCCTCCTCTTTCGTCTCTTTCTCTCCCTCCCCCCCTCTTTTCTCTCCCCCCCTCCTTTTCGGTGGGGGCAAAAATGAGAGTATCAGCCTGAGAAAATGCAGAAGGGACGGGCTGACATCATAAGCCCCCTTTCCTCTCCTCTAAAAGAGGCTGTAAAAGCCCGGCGCTTGGGCGGGGGCGGGGGGAGGAAGGGAGAGCGGGAAAGACCCTTCCTCCCCCAAATACACGTAGGGGAGATTCACCAGCCTTTCCTGTTTCCCTAGCTTCTTAATGCTACTCGGGGGAGGGGGGTGTCTTCCCGAAGGAGGTGTGTGTGTGTGTGGGGAGTGGGGGTGACGGGAGAAACGATCCCCCAAACCTAACCTGGAGATGGATTTGGAGGGTGGGCAACCCCCTCCCTTTTTTGGGGAGGGGGGGAGTTATGAAATCTTAGGCATCCACCTTGAGCATTATGCAGGCAAAGAGGGGTGCGTGCGTTTGTATGTGTGTGTGTGTATGTGAGGATGTTAATAATAATAACGGTAAGGAGGAGGAGAATATAAAAAGGAATGGGTAGCTTCCTTTCCCCCCCGCCCGCCCCAAATCAAGCCATACACCCAGAGAAGCGCAAGCATCTTGAAGGGTCAGTATCCAAGCTTTTCGTAACACCCCCCTTTTTTTCCCCAAACCGGGCTATTTCCCCCTCCCCACCTTCATCCTCCTCCCTACGTATTGTCTCTCTCTCCCCTTGAGCCCCACCCAGTCCCATTTTAAATAATGGGACATTCCTGGAGCCCCCACCACCACCATTAAAAAAATAAAATGAAATAAAAATGAAAGAGCTTTAGAGGGCTTTGATTTTTTGTCCTCCCAGGGCCAGCCATTCCTTCACCGCCACCGCCCCCCCCCTCCCCGAAAGAAACCAAGGATTTTTTTACCTATTTGTAGTGGCGTTGATGCTCCATCTTAAAAGGTCCTTGGCAGGAGAAGGGGGCGCGACGTTGCTGCGTATCCCTTCTGTGTTTACAATCTGGACTCCTTTCCTTACTCTCTGCCCCTCTCCCCCTCCCCCCCCAAAAGCTGTACACCCCCCCCTTTTCCCAGGTCCTTTAATCGAAATGGTGTTTGATCAAAATGTGGGGGGGCAGGAGGGAATCTCTTGCTCTCTTCCTGCTCCTCTTCTCAGCCGCTGGTCTTAGTACCAAAATCCGTTGCCTCCCACCTTGCTTTGGAAGTCCCTTCTCTTCCCACCCCCCACCCCCCCAGAAGAAAAATCCACCTTTTATTCGCAGAAGGTAACGCTCCTCAGAATTTCTGGCCAATTTACCTGGTCCCCCGCACCCCTCAAAAGTGAGGTTAACTTTTAGGAAAAAAAGAAGAAAATAACACAGATACACACAAATGCAATTTAAAAGGAAATGTGTGTGTGTGTGGGAGAATTGGAGGGGCTTGGTCTTGGTCCCTGCCTCCAGCAGCTTCCCAGGAGACCACCAGTCCAAAGTTAAGAGTTCAGAAGCATCAAGTTGCCAAAAAACTGCCTGCCTTCTCTAGGGCACCATCATGTTGCGTGGCTACACCCCCCACTGCCCAAAGCTTTGGGTTTGAGCATAGCAGAACTCATGCGTGCTTCTGCTGCTGTCCTGGTCAGTCTTTAAAGAGATTTGGTATCAATTTTGGACTGCAGCCTGTCTAATTCCTAGCTGGCATGGAGCAGTTTCTCTTCCTTCCTTCTCCCAGGCACTAAAGAGCATGCAACAGGTCGCTATTCACACGTGACAAGAAGTCCCTGCTATTAAATTCTAACCCTGTTTCAGACTCAGCAGATAACAGATAATCAGAGTTGGAAGGGACCTTATAGGTCATCTAGTCCAACCCCCCACCCAAGCAGGAGACCCTATACCATTTCTGACAGATGGCAGTCCAATCTCTTCTTGAAAGCCTCCAGGGATGAAGCTCTTACAACTTCCGAGGGCAACTTCTGTTCCATGGGTTGATTGTTCTCACCGTCAGAAAGTTTCTCCTTATTTCCAGGTTGAATCTCTCCTTGTTCAGTTTCCATCCATTATTCCTTGTCTGGCCTACAGGCACTTTAGAAAATAGCTTGACCCTCCTCCTCTCTGTAGCAGCCCCTCAAATATTGGAAGACTGCTATCCTGTCTCCCCTGGTCCTTCTCTTCACTAGACTAGCCAAGCCCAGTTCCTGTAACTGTTCTTCATATGTTTTAGTCTCCAGTCCCCTAATCCTCTCGGTTGCTCTTCTCTGTACTTTTTCTAGAGTCTCAACATCTTTTTTGTAATGTGATGAGCAAAACTGGATGAAGTACAGTAGGTGTGGTCTTAAGTCTGTTTGACAGCTCCCTTTGGTGGCTTGTGAACTGACGGGCTAAAATAAGCCAGTGTTGGTTTCTTCTTCAAGTTCTCAAAATCAAGGAAAACCCATTTGGGAAGTGTATTGACTTCACTTTGGTCTTGACCTCGGAAGGATGGAAGGCTGAGTCAACCTTGAGCCTGGTGACACTCATGGTGGAACTATGGTGGAATAAGACCACTAGCACTAATGATGATACCTAGTTGGGTCATGGAACGTCTGCAAGAAAACTAGCAAATTCAGGGAGCGCAAAGGTGGAGTAAGATTTTAAAAATTGGGACTCACCCACTGAGGCTGAATTTTGGTTCATAGCAGAGCTTACAACCAAAGATAATGGGGTAGTATCAAACCACCAACTGCTACTTAATATGTTCTTCATCCCCAGTACCATCTTGGGGAAGATAACACTTCTTTTAAAACCATGTTGGAAGAGGGATTCTCACCAGCACGAGTTAGGTAGAAGTCGTTGTTGAAGATATGTAAGCAACATTACCCAAAGCGACAAGAGTAAAACATATTTTAGGTTCACATGAGACAGAGCCTACCAGGAAGAGGCCCAGATAGATACCTCCCTAATTCACTGGAGCATAAGAACACCACAAACAGACTTGCAAGATCCTATTATTGCAGCCACTCTCAGTAAAAGTAGCTTTTAGTCTTTCTGTGGAGCCGATTCCTAGTCTGATCTATTTACTGGGACGAACAATAATTTTGCAAGTCTGATTGCAATGGGAGGTGTGGTCAAGGGCTATAGCTTTTCCATTGTTACATCTGGTGGTGCAGGCAGGACCACCAGAGGGGCCAAATAAAGAACACAGCAGACCTCTGAAATATAGGAGAAGAGCGAGCTGAGGAGAAGACCTTGTTCCAGGAGGATAAATAATAAAGAAGCATAGATATTTCCAGCTTGTAATGCAAAGTCCCAAGTGCCGTTTGGAGAAGATGCTGATGCTTGGCAAAATTAAAAGATAATTGAAAAAGAGGCCCGTAGAAGACAAAAGTTGTCTAAACACTTGCAAGAATGAACAGGCAATCCCGGCAAAATGAGGTCCCTCCAGGTCGCAAAATTCAGAAGCAAATGAAGAAGGGCTACAGGGGGCAGATTGCAAACATCCAGATGGCCTCTCGATGGCAGCAAAGAGGACTGAATGTTCTAATTTTCTCTGGGGGAATTGCGTGGGCTTTCCCAGGCCAGGTCTTGTCATTCCAGGAGCGCTTAAGACTTGAACCAATTGTCTCCTCTGTTGATTCTCCTGATGCACTTTTGGAGCTGGTCATATATAACCAGTCCAAACTAACCCAAACTGATCTTCAAAATCAATCAAAGTTGATAAATACTGGAATTACTACCAGGTCATGCCATGGCTGTAGATAAGATATAGCTCTGTCTATCTACCTATCATTCATCACCTACCTATTGTCTATCTCTACCTACCTTCTCCCACTCAAATCCATCATCTACCTATTGTCTACCTACCTGTCATCATCTACCTACCATCTGCCTGCTCTCTACCTACCTTCTATCATCCATCCATCCACCCACCCATCATCTCTCTCCATCATCTATCTTATCTATCTCTCTCTCTCTCTCCCTCCCTCCCTCTGATTAAGGAACTGAACTAAGAGCAGAGAAACTCAGGTTCTCATATTTTCTTGGGCATGGAAGACAGCTGGCCAACATTGGGACAGTCATTCCCTAGGTAGTCAGAAAATACTTTCTGCCAAGCCATGAGAGATAACAGTCCATAACCTTCAATTCAGAAGCTTTCATCTTGCATAGATAAGATTTGGTAGGAATTTTTACAAATATTGTGAGCAAAACAATGGAAATCTTGTATATATTGCAGCCGAGAGAAGCACACAAGATCTATTCCTGAAATGGCTACAGGTAGTCCTTGACTTACAACCACCTGAAGTTACAACAGCACTGAATAAAAGACCGTTTTTTTTCCCCACACTCCTGACCTTTGCAGCATCCCCATGGTCACATGATCAAAATCTGGGCATTTGGCAACTGGCATGTTATTTATGACGGGTTGCAGCATCCCCGGGGGGGGCCAGGTGATGACCTTCCCGGCTGGCTTCTGACAAGCAAAATGAAAGGGGGGGAAGCCAAATTTGCTCAATGACCGCACAATTCACTTAACTGTGGCAAAAAGGGTCATAAAGTGGGGCACAGCTCACTTATTGTAACATCTTCCTTAGCAACAGAAATGGTGGGCTCAACTTACGGCCGTTAAGTCGAGGACTACCTGCAGCAGAGCCTAACCCTTATGCAGACGCGAGATTGAGCCTCCTCTCCATCCAACGTAGGCAGCCAGGAAAACAGTAGATGTGATTTGCATTTATTAGAGGATTTCAATTTCATTGCTACTATTATACAAGATATGCACTGCTCCAGTCAAATCTTTCCATATTCCAGCCGTTCAGTTCGTCCCAATAAAGCGACTAACCGAAATAATGTTAAGATTTTATACTGGCACATATAAATGGTATCTTTTGTGAAAACATTCCTTGTATAATTAAAACCCTACTTATAACCATTCAAGTAAGGTAGCCAAGAGTGGAAGGGAAAAGGGGCAGAGGTTTAAAACCAATCTTGATCTTTTAGTCTCTTAAATTAACCACAGCCTCAAGGGAGAGAAGTTCTTTCTTTTTTCTTTCTGTTTGTCTCGTCAGAGTTCATTTGCGTCCCTGTACAGAAACCGCCTCCCTTGCACTGCAAATAATAATAATAATAATAATATCAATAAAATTAAATTAAAAAAAATACAGTGGGCCAAAGGAAATTAAAACAGCAACAAGAAAGTGAGTTGGGTTGGAAACGTTCACTTTCCAAAAAGAGTGGGAGAAAAATACGTCCCGTTGGATCAAAACAAAACATGCCTCTTTTGTCTGCATAAAGGCCTGGAGGAGATGGGTCTGTTGTTTGTCTGAATTGTTTTTTTTTTTAATAAAAGCAGACCGTATGCAGAAAAGTCCTGCCACTTTTCTCTTCAAATTCTTGTAATAGCTCATCTATCTCGTTTTCCATGTCTTCCGTGTGCTGTATCTGCAGAAAAGGTAGGGGGAGAGAAACACACATTTAATTGCTTTAAACTGGAGAATAAATGTTTTCTTCAACTCCCCCAAAAAAATATACACAGGTAGAAATTTCCTCCTTTTTTCTACAGTGAAGGTTCTAATTCAACAACGAATCGTAAAATACCAGAGGGGCACAACCCAGCTATATGCTTTTTCTCAATTCTCTCCCCCCAGAGAAATAGTTACTATTCTTAATCATTCTTGATCCTAAGGGTATGGCATCCAGAAGACCTTCCTCCTTCACATGTGAGCCCAGAAATCTTAGGATCGCGACTATTTTTCTTTTGGCCCTCAAAACTATCTGAATCCTCTATTTTTAGCATCTCTCCATGAGGACTAGCAAGTTGCTTAAAAAAATCAAAAAAGGAAATCTCAGTCAAATAACGATAGACAAAAAAATACATCCTGCTGTGCTGAGATACCTCCCCATCTTTCCCCCTGATGATTCAAACTGTCTCTCCCTTTATGCCTTTTTCTCTTTCTTTCTTCTGGGTAATTCATTCAGGTGTTACTGGGGGGGGAGAGATCTGGTTTTTAAAATTATTATTATTATGGTTTTATCGTGTATTTATGTAATTGTATCTTAATGGGGCTTGTTAGTTTAATTCTTTTTTAATTATTTATTGTTTTCTTGTTTTAGTTGTGAGCCGCCCCGAGTCTTGGGAGATGGGGCGGCATACAAGTCTCATTAATAAATAAATAAATAATAAATTATTATTATTATGAATAGCGTTTTGGGACTAGAGACAGTCCCCAAGCTGCCTTCCATACGCTGTCCCACTTAAAAATACAGCTGGTGGTGTGTGCACATGTTGCATGAAGATGTTGCTGGAGAAATAACCCTTGGTGGAAGGCACTGAGCCAAGCTGGATAAAGGGGATGGGAGATGTAGTCCAGTATATATTGTGGGAGGGTCAGGCTAGCAGGCTGTGGGATCAGAAACCGGAAGAATTTCAGCAAGAGGTTGCTTGGACTTACACACTGGCAGAGCTCGCAGATAAGGAAGGCGCCCAGAGTTGCCTCTTCGTGATTATCTTGAATGTCCACATTTATTACATGTACAGGCTGACATGTTTCCTGTTCTCTAGAATTTAAATCTAAGAGGATAGAGAGGAGGGGAAAAAATAAGGTTAAGAAAATGAAGAAAAACAAAAAAAAACAACCCCCCTTTTCTGTTTTACTTTAGGCAAAGCAGAAAAGCTAAATGGCGACCATGTATATTTAGGTCTGTGCTTGGCCCCAGGATTTGAATTCTGAACCCAACTAATGAACATCCCCAAATCTGCAAATTTTATACAGGTCTGGTTTGCATAATTTTAGGAGGTTGGACAGAGAGAGACGGGTATAATAAAGCAAAAGCATTCCTTTTGGCTTCTGAGGGACCCCCACTTAAAATATGTATGTGGAACATGAGAGCTAGAAACTTGCTTTCAAAACTTTTAAAAAAGATGTATGGAGGACACTTGAGTGGGTAGAATTCAATCCCCAGTTCCCGAGCTTCCTTCCATACACTGCCCCACTTAATTAGCTAATTCTACTTTATTGTAAGATTACGTTAACAGAATCTTGCCAATCTGAAAGCTCACCTCCCTTGTCCCCTTCATACTTGGAAGAAACTAGAGAGGGTTCCTTCTGAGATGTTTTCACACCCCAATTTTTTCTGTGGGCTCAGCTGCCTCTTATCCGACTGTTCCCTGGTTATGGCTCTTCCCTGTCACCCAAGGTCATTTGCACATAACATTATAAAGGCCCCAGGCTTGCCAGTGCAACCCACCCGCCCTTGAACCTCCACAAGGCCAGGCCTTACCTTCTACCACTTGATCATAAACTCTTTCTTCACACGTTAAGATCAAATCGAAGACGTCTTTGCAATTCTGGAATCTTTCTGGACGGGGCTTGATTCGTTTGTTTCGGTCCAACATGTGCAAAATCCCGTTCTGTGTATAGCTGAAGTGATCAGGGTTAAGGAACTCAAAAAAGTGGAATTGAACTTATTTTTGTCATTGAGAACAGGACTCAGCTGGGGATCAGTGATCCAGAAGGAGAGGAGGGAAAAAACTTTAAATTGACTTCAAAAACAGGGAGCCTGTTTCCCTGGGAAAAAAAAACCTCTTCCCAAACCTCAATATCATTTTAGAAATACACTTTTAACCTTCTCAGCAGTTAGAAAACTGGCAGCTGTCTGGAAAACCCAGGCTATAAATCAAATAAGTAACAGTTAGGAAAATAACAATTTCTCATAGGGTTTCATTGATTAGATGACCATGTTGTTAAACTGGGATGATTTGCAATTATCTATGTTAAAAGGCTTTAATATTAATATTTAGCCATTTTTATCTCCAGGCAGAAATCTTTTTATTGGTGAATAAGCCTGGCTGGGATAAAGGGATAACAGGTGCCTTTGCTTTATCCATTTATTCTAAACCACATTATCGTTATTGCTTATTCCTTCATGGCCCAAGGAAGGCAATATTTAAATGAAAAAAATTAGACGACAGCACCTCAATTCTAGCCTTTTTTGGTTTTGCAAAGCTACAGATCTGCTAATTGTAAAAAGGAGGTGGCATTTATTCAATCTGGTATGATTTCATTCTTTATTGCTTTTATTCTGCCGAACATTCTCTGGGTCATCTACTGATTCTTGGCTTTGAAGTTTGTCTGTTGTTCCCAAACACCCCCAAGGACCTGAAATCTGCTGATTTTTCTAGAAATGACTGCCAAATAGGTGTGTAGATGATCAGGCTGAAAAATCAATGTGGCTTTTTCACCCAATTCTAGCATGCTTAAGGAGGCAACTGAATAAACTCAAAAAGATCCCAGAATGACCCATGTGGGGATTTTGGCCAGCTTGGGTTGAAGAACATCTACAACCCCAAATAGCAAAACCACATTTCTGCTACAACCCAGAGACTGATTAGGCGAAGGCCACGATTACAGATAAGTTATGGATTGTAGATACGTATGGAGACCATTTGAAGACTCAACATTTGCCAAACGTCTTCCCGCAGCTATTGATAGGAGAACAACACCCTTGATTGAAGCTGGAAAGCATTCCGCATTCCTTGAGTGCTATTCTATGATGCCTTTCTTACTTAAGTGTTGAACAGAACCCACATTTGTTGAGGGAGAAAGGATTAGCAGCAATGTATGGTTCTTGGTGTTCCAGTGTTTGGTTGAGCTTACCTACTCTGCTAAATTATAGTTTATTGACTTACATCTCAAGCTTTGCCAACACACCAGAACCACTGAGCAAGGTTCACAAACCATAAAGACTGGGGACATGCTATAAACCCCAGATAATAATCTCGAGAGCAGAAGCAAGTGACTTCCACTAACTGAAGAGCAGCCCCAGCTTGGCATGGTATTTGAAAGGTTGGTGTCCCATGGCCAGTTTGAAAGGTGTACTGCACTGAAATAATCCAATCAATTTGTAAGGGCAATTCCAAGAGGAAAGGAGCACATTTCATGTGCAGATGGGAAATAATGTCAATTGTTCATTCCAGCACCTGCTTGGCCATGAAACTAAGGTACGATTTGATGTCCACCTACTTCACACTAGAAGGTGTGGTTTGAAGGACTGCAATTATTAAATAAATGCCTCAATTGTACTACAACCATAACCTGCTAGTATGATATCTCTTGCACACAAAGCAGAAACAGAGTTTTTTTCCCCCTTTCATCCTCGTAACATCCCTGCAGGGAATCAAGAGATGGCAACTGCACTCTGAGTGAAATTCAGGCAGCCATGAGGTCTTCATACAAGTTCACTTGGAAAAAAGTGGGCTGGGTCTTGGGCATGGGACTTCAAACAAGGAAGTAAAGAAATGGGGAATGTGGTGGAACAAAAGAAGAGTTGAAGAAATTGACCTAGCGAGGGACAAGAGTTGGAGAAATGGACCATGGAGACAAAACAAGCAGGGAATTGTTTCTCTCAAAATGCTTGAAGGTTGGTCGTCCAATGATGCTGGATGGAAGCAGTGGACGGGTCACGTAACTAGCTTGCAGGGCGTGTTTCTGTGTGAAAGGTCTTGTAGTAGATGTGCGATGGCGGCCATCTCAGACAGCTTTCCAGCACAGAGGATGAAAGACTATCAATAGTTGCTAGCCAAGATGGTTAGATAACCATTTCTGGTTTCTGTAAAACCAGAAATGCTAGATCCTCCAGGTTACTGAGAAACAGGATAGGTCTTCAGACAAGAACTGGGACAGTTCTGACATAGTATTAAGTCCTATGTCAGATCAGAATCCCACAACCGTCCAACCCCATATATTGCTGGGCTATGGTCTCCTCATGAGAACCTGCACATCATTCGCTGTTACGTGAGACGTGTCTGAGTAGACAAGAAGGGCATCCCCAGGCTCTCACTGTGCCAAAAGCACAAATTCCCAGTAGTTACAGAGGGAATTTTTAGAAAATTAATCTGACTTCGGTATTCCCTAAGGAACTGCAGACATCGCTGCTCTGACAACAAAATCTTATGAATGTTTTATACATTCGTGAAGTGTCCCAGAGGCCAAGTTCAGAGGATGGCATCAAGAGAGAGTTGCTTGAAGGCCCAATTTGCTGAATAAACCCCAAATGGCTAACTTCACATGACACGTTAAGCCACAAAGCCTGGTTTAGCCTCACGTTTGTTGGGTTTACGAAACACATACGAGCCAAATACAAAACTAACCAGCATCTGGCGTTGTGGATCCAACCAGGATTCTGCACATGTCTAAAAAGTGGCTGTCACATTCTTTGCATCTACAGCAAACATTGAAATCCAAGGCTACAATCTATCTTGCTTGTGCTTTCAAATGGCATGTGTCCATCTTTGGAGGGAACTAAAGCAATTGAGAACTTCTGCCTTCATTGTTGGGGCTCAAAGGAGAACTTTACAAGCCAGGCAGTCAGGAGATGGTGGAGAAACCTGACCCCGCTTCTTCCACAAGATCCACTCTTCTACTTTAGACCTCCCATCTACGTTTCTTCTGCTGTCCTTCTTCCTTCCCCAAAAAGGAGAAACGCTTTGGATCTCTCCCGCCTTTTGAGGTGGGCTCCAAGCTTACCTTGGTTGATCTTGTGCTCTCAACCGCAGATCAAAACAACCTGGCAGCACCAACCCTCCCAAGTCATTTCTCTTCAGTTCCAGGGATGGAGAGGATGAAAATTGGGTCATTTCTCAAACGATTAAACATTCATTTCTCAACCAGAAATGCAGTGAACGGGATCGAGCTGATCAAATCAACCTGCCTAAAATGGTGAATGACCCCTCACACCAGAGACAGATTTGGTCCAGAACTTCCAGTTCTTAGTTGGTTATATTTATTAAATTTATATAGCCAAGCAACCTTGGCTGGCAAACAAGATTGAAGAATGCCACAACATTCAAAGGAAGCCATGAGGCAATAAAACACACCACACTGAAGCAAACTTCCAACTATTATCTCACAAACTGATCTCCCCCATCCCTATGCTCAAAGCTGCGAGGTGGATCTAAGAGGGGATCCTGCCACGTGGTACAGAGCCTACGGGGGGAGGTGTTCAGAAACATTTCATAACAGCCCCTAAAATTCACTCGTAAAGAGGACTCCTTGCAGCTACCTATTGAGAGCATTTCTGCAATCGAA
Organism: Naja naja; assembly: GCA_009733165.1. NCBI lineage: Eukaryota > Metazoa > Chordata > Lepidosauria > Squamata > Elapidae > Naja > Naja naja. The sequence goes on along the minus strand of CM019158.1, from coordinate 5,242,657 downwards.
GGAAGATGTAAGTTTCAAACTGAGTTCCAACATCTGGTAGACTGTTGTCTCTGAAAAGCCTTCAAGCAAAGCTGAAAGGGGGGGCGGTATTGCTGTAAATCCTCTCCACCTGTCCCAAACGCTAGTTTTCCCTGTTGGTGGTTAACATCTCCTTGCTGATGTCTTGGATCCAATAACTGTTTGCAGGAGGAGAATTCCACAGCAAGGGAGATGCCACGAAGAGGAAGAGTGGGCAAGGAGTCACGAGGGTCACCCCAGTATGCCAAAAAAGAAAGAAAGAAAGAAAGAAAGAAAGAAAGAAAGAAAGAAAGAAAGAAAGAAAGAAAGAAAGAAAGAAAGAAAGCTGAAGGAGGTCTGTTCTTCCTATGAGATGCCAAAGGCCCATGCAGGAAATACGAGCCAATTGACTTGCGTGGGAGAATCTCAATAGATAAAATGAACTGAAAAGAGAAACCGACATTGATGACACAATGTAAGATAGGAGAACACGAAAGCTGTTACTCCAGTGCTTTCACAGGGCACAGCGAATGGGAGTGTCAAGTTAGAAAGGAGAAACACCTTCCAAGGTCAGACAATATCAAAGCTAATAGAGAAGGAGAAATGCAATTGTTTCCCCCCATGAAAGCAAAGATCAGGATCTTGAGGGAAAATCCAAAGAAATGCTGCATGGATATTTCAGCAGTTAAAAGATTAGAGCAAGCCTAACATCTAACCTAAAGTATGGAAATCCTTCTGAGTCACGCTTTGGCCCTTTTTTGGTTTTTAACAGTGCTAACTACTGAACAGACGAGCCACCAGATGCCTTGGACCTCAAGTTCCATCAGCTCCAGCCAGCCTTATTAATGGCAAAACACCCAGGGAGCAGCAGTCCCAAAATATCCTGAGGACAATCTCAAAGGTGCATTTTCAAAAAGGCAACTGGACTTTTTCACTCCTCATCCAAGAAGCTCCACCAGAGTTCAGAACCCCGGCTGCCTTTTGGGAAAAAAAAAACACACGCTTTTGAGATAACCATGACCTGGATGACCGAGGAACTCCATAGCGTGGCAGGTTACCAAATCTCAGGAAGGAGGGGATGGTCATGAGCATCACCTCCATAGATCCAAAGGGTACCTCAAACAACGGAGAGGAAGGGAATGTCTCCTCTCTTGCAGCACCCAGAGGAACAAGGTCAAGCTGCGAGGAGGAATGAGACAAAACATCCAGAAAAAATTATCACCGTTTCAGCAAGGACTCCATGAGGGTCGCTTGCCAAAATTGGAACTGAGCCTGTGGAAATCTGCTTTAATATTAGCCTCCTTCCTACAGTCTTATTTTGCTTGTCCTCATCAACTCCTTATGGACTGGCACTCATTGTGGTTGGCCCTTTCTCAACTTGCCAGATGGAAAACCCAAGCTGCCTATCCAATCATTGCTTTTTCTGGGTTTTTTTTGGGGGGGGGGTTTGTTTTGTTTTTCTGCTCTTGCACAGGTTCTCCTACATTTCAAATCCTCTTTGCCAGCAGGGGCGATGGCCATCCAAGTTTCTCCTCTCAGGAAAACTAAAGTGATGGGATTTTTGTCTCAAGGAAAACCTGTGGACTGCTCAGGCTTCGGAAAGACCGTGAGAGGGTGAATCGTTTTCCCCCAAAAACAAGACCCCTTTCCCCCAAACCCTTTCGTGTGAATTTGAGACAATCTATAACCAGAACTGCTCTTCCCCAGCCCGGAGCCCTCCGGAGGTGAACTTGGCGTTGGCTGAGGCTGATGGGATTTGAAGTCCAAGAGATCAGAAAGAAAAGGTCTGTCAGGAGAAACAAGAGGGGACACGTTAGCGTTTTTGAGTTGCGGAGGTGCTGATGCAGTGGTGAAATGCTACCGGTTCATCCTGGTTCACCCGAAGTGGTAGCAAAAATTGCTATCGTCAGCAGGTAGTCAAAAAAAGGTCCGACGATCAGCTGAGAGGAAGAAAAGCGCAGGATCGGCCCTCCTACCTGCCCCTGTGTTTTTCTGTTCTTTATCCTCTCAGCTGATTGGCGCGGCAGAGCCTCAGCTGGTCTTTGGAAAGCTGCGCGCGTGCATGCGCAAAGTGCGCAATGGCCGAACTGGTAGGGAAAACTGGTAGAATCCCACTACTGTGCTGATGGCATCAGAAACCAGGGCAAGGAAGGATGGCAGGATGAAAAGCTAGATCAACGTGACATGGCTGAGTTTTGCCTGCCCAGAATCCATAATGGGAAAAGCCATTTAAGTCAGGGAGACGGAAGGAAAAAAAAATGTGGTTGGCTTCTCACAACTTTCTCAATTATTATTTCCTTCTTTGGAAATGTGCGTTCTTAAATAGGCAAAAACAAAGCCTTATAAATATGGCCCAAGCTTTTGTTCCGGATATATTACTTTAAAATAAAAAAAAAAATAGAGCATGTCTCTTTAGTTCCCTTGGAGAAGGGAGTCACCAATTCCTTCTCTGCTACTGAGTTTTGTGTAAAAGCCAGGGAATTTGCTTCAAAGGCTGTGTCTTTCCTCTACATCTAGAAAAAAGTTGCTCATTTTTTTTATACTGTGCCTGGCTGTAATTATAGCAAAACGTGTACTTGAAATAATCCCAATTCTTTCCTCTGACTGAACCTTGCTTCTCTGTTTCCAATGATAAGCCACCGCATGGGAGGCTCTTCTCTCTTCTCTACTTCTGGTTAATGAGGAGGAAATAAAAATACAAGAAAATCAAGGTTTAAACTGGTTCCTGCAACCCCCCCCCCTCCGAGTCCTAATTCCAAAACAAACTGCAATCCTGCAGAATCCAGTAGGATTCCTCTCTTATGGGTTGCAGCTTTCTACTGCAGCTTCTTGAAGGCAAGGACCAAAGGAAAATGGCAGTGGAACATCTAGAGATTATGTGGCACCAAAAAGGCTTGCTAGATGCCTTCCATGTTATCAAGGTAGCAACAATTAAAAGTCTGTTTATTTTCCCAGGCTTTTTAAATCTAATTTTTAATCTCTTTTAAACAAGAATGGTTTTAGCCTTAATTGCTCTTCGTGGTTGTCTTTGCCCAAGGCTGGCTCAGCTACTTCTAAATATTCATGTTTTGCACTATCCACTAACTTAGACAGTCCTCGATTTAACAACCATTATTTATTTAGCGACTGCTTGAGATTATGACTGCTTAAAAAACGCAATTTATGATTGATCCTCAAAACAATAGTTGCAATGTACGTTATCGGCCACATTATCGCGATTTGGGTGCTTGGCAAATGATACGTGACAGTTGCAGCATCCCGGAATCAGGTGTTTGTGCGCAACTTGCCGCCTTCCCAGCTGGTTTTTGACAAGCAAAGTCACCAGGAGAAATTGGATTTGCTTAATGGCTGCCGCAGAAAAGGTAAAAGTTGGGTGCGGTCCCTTAACAACTGCATCACTTAGCAGTTAAGTCCCAACTGTGGCCGTAACTCAAGGACTTCCTATAAAATGTAAGAGCCGGATTCGCACAAGCTACACTAAAGCATCATGGTTGGTCTGGAATTGAGGGTGTGGACTAAACCCAACTGCTGGAATGTACTTCCTTTGGGGCAAAGAGTGTGAGCTAGGCTTCACATGAGCTAGACTTCAATTTTCATCTATAACTAACATGTCTGCAGGGCAGAAGGCTGGTGGGAGAAAACCAACCGGTTATGTCCCCACAACGGATGGAAGAAACTTAACAGCCAAGGTGGAACGATTATTCTAAGATCTCCAGAAGTTCTGAATGCTCCAACACTGGAGGTTTTTAAGAAGAGATTGGACAACTGTCTGCCTGAGATGGTATAGGGCTTCCTGCCTGAGCAGGGGGTTGGACTAGAAGCCATCTAAGGTCCCTTTCAACTCTGTTCTATTCTATTCTATCTTCCAAGTATCGAGTATCTCATACTAAAAAGCGCATTTCATCTGGCTCAGGGTTATCACTAGTCTCAAAAACTCATGACATGAGTTTGTCCATTGATCATGGCAACTGAACTCAGAGCAGCGCAGAGATCGTTCTCCCATCAGGCTGAATCTGGCTGGGACCAGGTCTGACATCTTCACTATGCATTGTCCTGTGGGTCCAAAGAGCTTGCTGGGTCTTCTCCTGGGCCAGATTTTAGACTGACCTAGGCCAGGAACATGGTGGCCAGACTGTGACCTAGGCCAGGAGCTGAATCCACCATTCTAGAAACTCAACCCAATGCTGTCCATGCTACGCTTGGGAAGATTGGAAGGGAAGAGGAGATGCAGTGCCTCTCTTAAGTCTACTGCACAAATCCAGGGATTAAATGAGGTCTCCTGCTTGTGTAATTATGGCTGTGAGGTGATTAATAAAAGGATGAACTGTTCTGGAAAACCAGCCATGAAAATATCCTTCCCATACCTGTGTAGGAAAAGTACAACAGTCTCCTCCGACACTGGATGAGATCAGTGGCAAGGTCAACTCCTCACCAAAGAGGAAGAGGCGACACGTGGCTTTCAGATTTTGAACCCCAGCTGATGGGAACTGTAACCCAAGAATTAAGAGAGCCATGCCATGCCTGTGCCCAATTAAAGGGACCTGTGAACTTCCTGCAAAAAACTATGTCTCCTGACCTAGATTAAATTATTTTAAAAGCTACCTTTGATTATTAAAGCTATTTTTATTTTTGGATATATATTCTGGCTGCTCTGCTTAGCAACTTCTTTTTGCAAAATATACCACATCTGCAGGCCTCTTTTCAGCCCAGTGGTGCAGAATATATTTCTGGGTTGAATTGGCAAATTCCAAAGAAGTGTCTCCTTTTTTCCTGGCAGTTTTTAAAATCAGCTGATGTTTTACATTCCTGTGAATGTAAACACCAAGAGCTTCTTTAAGTCAATTCTACCACTTTTGTGGTTGGGTAATTTGAGAAAGACTGAGAAATGGCAAATACTATCTCAGAGAAAGATTTTCCTTTCTCTTGAGGCATGTGAATAGATTCCAATCTTCTGACAGGCTAAAATCAGAATTGCTGAAGTTGCAGATCTAGGTGAAAATATCAGGGAATCTCTTAAATCAGAATTTAAGCTCATAAATGAGTGGTTCTCACTCATTTATGTGGGACAGCTTCAAAGAGGGAGTCCTGAACCCAATGGTTATTTTTGCAATGCCAATTTTGATCCTGGGCTGGTGATCCCAAATGGGAAAATAACAACCTGCAAATGTCTTAATGGAGTGGCCTCCATCTCATTTGAGATCTCAAAAAAAGCCATTTGTGTTGCTCTTGTTATGTACACATTTAAAACTTGTGTGATATGAGAAGGGGGTAGAGGTCCGTTTTTTAAAATTTATGTTGCAATCATCGATCAGGAGGTGTCAAATCTGGGCTCCAATCCTCAATGGTTCACTCTACCTCAATCTTCCTTGCAACTTTCCTCCCTGTTGATTGCTATCCCGCCATAGAAACAGTGTGAAAGGTGATCAAAGGAATAGTTTTGTCGAACGACAGGGAAATCAGGTTTAGGCAGTGCTACAAGAATCTGAACTACCAACATTCAAACGAAATTAGTGGGAGTTAAGAAGGAATTCAAGATGGGTTGGACTTAGATCTCTTGGAGGTGTGCAGGGACTCAAGACTGATGACACATCTGACCCTTCCCTCCCTCAGGCTCATTCTGGTTCTTTTAAATAAAGTGACATGTTTGGAGCGTTTTTAGGTAAAAAAAGACTCCCCAATCAACTCACTTTATGGGTGAGTGAGTCACCGAAGGGTCAACTTCTCCAGCAAACTTAAAAAAGGACTCTGTCCTAACCTTGCCTCCCAAGGTCCTCTTAAGAGAAGTTAATTCCCAAGGACTACCAATGATCAGGGCAGTCTTCTCTAAAATCCATGATTTCTATCAACTCAGAGGACCTTCCTAGAGAAGGAAATAAATGGAAGGGTTGCTTGGTGCTGGTTTCCAGGGGTTGGTGGGTGGGGGAGATACACGTTTTGCCATTCTAAGCAGCTTTTTTTTTTTACCTTACTGTCTCAGGTGGTCCTGGCCGTGGTGCTTCCTGTCTGGGTAGCCTGGGCGATTTCTTGGTTGACCATGCAGACTGGAAGGGGAAGCAGGGAAAGAAGCCAAACCCTCACCATAAATTATCCACCATGGCCCGGAAGGTTCCCCTTGAGTCAAAGCAGGGGGCAACACTCTTTTACACATGGGGGAGGGGGTACCACTTCCTCTCCATGGATTAAATGCCTGCTGCTTCAGCCTTCAGGGTCTGAAGGACGAGCCACTGTCAGTCTGAAGGCAAGCAGAGAAAGGAAGCTGGCCCACAGACCACCCAACAGCTTCCGTTGGTGGCCTTCTACTCCAGCAAAGTCCTCCCATCTTAAAAGCAGGTTGGCCCAAGATGCAGTCTCCATTCCTTTAGATTTTTGTGGCTGTTCGGATTCAGCCAAGCTTCACACCCCTCCCCAAACCCTCCCCCCCCAAGTTTAAAAAGGGGTCTCTCCCACAGCATTTGACCATGCAGGACTTCGCAGTGGCTGCCCTCCAGGTGTCTTCTGCAACACCTTAGGACTTGTCCATATTGCCGCCTCTGCTTGGAGCTCAGACAGCCTCCTCTAGAACAGAACTACCCAAACCAAAAAAAAAAAGCAACCCCAAGAGAATGGACGGGAGGGGGGGCCCAAAGACATTATTTTTAATGGTATTTGAGTGCTCAGTACAAAAAATCATTTCACAAGAGTGCCAGCTGTCAGTAGATCCTCAGAACGATCTAGCGTGCTATTTTAAAGGGGAGAGGGAGGAAATGGTGGATCTCATCCTATTAAGGCTGCCCACTTCCCTGAGGGAAGAATAGTCCCGTTATATCCAGGACGTACAGGACCCACCTTTCTCCTCTAATGCTTTTGTGTGCTAGTTCTCACTGAGAGGTTAAGCCTGCAGTTTGGAGGTAATAAGGGGGTCTTACATCAGTCTACTGTTGGCAGTTTGTATGATGGAAGGCATCTTGCCCAAAGCACACTTAATGTGGAAAACACGGACATTAAGGATTCCCGGTCTTCCTAGATTATCTTGTGGCTCATTTGATGGAAGAGACTGACATATCAAGAGAGGCATGATATGCACATGTCCACCCTATTGTAAGAAGTTTGATGCCAGTAGGAAACACAAGGTTACAGGACCCCTGAAAGGCCTGGTCATCCAGAGTTTGCTTGAAACAGCTGGCTGTCCAGAGAAATTTGTAGCTTATAAAGACAGGAGGAGACAAGGTTTAGCACTTCCTCCAAAATGTGTATGCGACTGTCTGCAATTGGTCACTTTTAGTTAAGGCCGGATCACACATGCCAAGCTATCGCTTACTTCAATCCCCTTTAGGTGTATATTCACTTAACCAGGATGGCTGCATTCACACAACATGCTAAATTTTCAATGTCCCATACGAGTTTTACCCACCCAAATTTCTTTTAGATTTAGTTTTCTTTTAATTAATTAGGAAGCCAAGCACGTTGCAAAAGAAAGCTTCACCCTCAAGCACAGCCTGCCGTTCCAAGAATGCTTCTGGGACTTGCAGATACTTTGGAAGCATGCTTAAGAAAATCAGCTTTGGTTGCCCACCCTGCCTAAAAATAAAAGAGTAGGTTTCTGGAAAAGCTAGAAGGATCTCTCTCCGCTTCTTTGCAATTCCTGTAAGTGGATGCTTTGAGACTAGCTGAATCTGATATGGTACACCCCCTGCCCATAGGCTCATGTACCTAAACATTACAGATTCCCCACTAACCCATAACTATGATTGGTTATCATAGTATGGTGGAATCCAGCCATAGTGAAGGCCATTGGCTCTGGTGGCTTCCGAAAGACCTGAGTCGTATTTCCATGGGGGCTGTCTCCATTTGTGTGTCCCCTGCAGGCATTGGAACAGCCAGGGTAGCAATTTCTGTTTCTGATGGCCTTGTGGGCTTTGGTCAAAAAGATCCCTCTGGGATCACAGGAGCCTCCAACCCCATACATGATCCGAAGTGGCAGGCTTATCAATTCAGTGAGAAGTAGCAGACAAGCTTGGTCCGGTGTCAAAAGGATCAGATGCCTCCTGGTGCCTCCCTCCCGAGGTCTCGTGAAGCCAGTCACCCAGCAAATCTCAACCGAAGCCATCCAACCCCAAATGCATCTCTTCTGGGGGGGTTGCCCTATGAGCCCAACCTCTAGGACCAGCTGGGGCCTGAAGAACATGAATAACGGGAGGCAAAAGCTTTGTGTTGGGAGCATTCCCCACCACTAATGCCCAATGAAGCGGTAGGCTCCAAATGCCGGAGGAGCTGCAGGCCCGGGGCCTAGAGCAGGGATTCCCCACCTGTGAGCTGCGCCTCAACTATTGGGCCATGGTCTATTCCCAACCGGGCTGTGGGAGTGGTGGGCCTGCAGCCCCACTCGCGCGAACAGCACCCAAAAGGCTTCTCTCTTGCGTGAGTGGAGCGATGAGAGCAGAGGCTGAGTGGGACAAGCCCGCCCTGCTCAGCTTTGCTGACTCACTGAGGCGCAAGACACCAGATCTGTTTTTGGAGTATCAGGTAGCTTCGGTGAGTCTGAAGAGGCATGAGGTCGTACCCCCAAAGGCTTCCCTCCTCTGCGCCAAAGGCTTTTGCAAACAGACGAAAGGCTTTGGGGGAGCCATCCCATGCTGCTTCAGGCCTTCCGTCCCTTTGCAAAAACTTTGGGTGCGGAGAAGCCTGAAGGAGCTGAGATCGCCCCCACCCCGCAAAGGCTTCTCTCTTGTGTGAGTGGAGCTGCGCAAGTGTGCCGGCCCACCACTCCAGCCAGCCCCCCAAGCCAGAAAGGTTGGGGACCACTGCCCTAAAAAAGAAGTAAGGCAGCTTTTGTCCTATGTAAACTTCTTCTGCCCTCGGCCAATGGTATATTTCAAAGATTTTAAGGATCTGAGCTCCAGAACAGGCATGGATGAAGTTTCTGGGACGTTCAGAGCTCTCAACCCTGGGGGCCTGTTTCCAAAGAACATGAAAGCATGACTTGAGCAGAAGGGACTGAGAAGCCCTTCTTCAAACCAAGCACCCCGTCTAAATGGTTCCAAATGCTTTTTTTGGGGGGGAGTGTTATCTGTTTAGATTCTGGAGAAAAAAGCTCAAGAAGGGCTTGCAAACTCCTGTTACTGGTTTCCCCCAACTGCGCTTTCAACCCCAAAAGACTCTCAAAAGAAGGCCGAGCTGGATACTAGGATGCAAGATGTCCACACTGAGGGGCAAGAGCTGAGGAAGGGCAACCACGGCTGTTCCAGAAGGATGGACCCAAGATCTTCCTTCCAGATCACCTGCTTCCCTGACTGAAAGACTTAGCATCCCAGGAGAGCCTGCAGCAAAGCACAAGCATTGCCTCAGGTAAAGCTCCAAGGTAAATCCCAGCCCTGAAACCAAAGACTTGTCCTCCTTATGGGAACTACTGCCTCAATTCGTCTCTTGGCTCAGGGAAGGGGCCTTCCCCAGCGGCCCACATCAAATGGGAATTCCACCTCTCTCCAGGTACTTTTGAAGGACCTGAGAGGTGGAGAGGGGGGGTGTGGAGAGAGAAAGAAACTGGAGGGCAGTTATCCTGTCTCTACTCTACAGCAAAGTGATTCACTAGAAAAGGATTTGAGAAGAGAGGGGGAAGAAAATTTTAAGGCTGAGCAGGCTCGGAGACAGAAGAGCTCACCTGTGGATTGGGCAAAAATCTACCCCAGCCCTATATGGAGGAACTGAAATGGGAGCCCAGGATTTTAGGTGGGAAAACCAGGAAGCTACAGCCTCACCCTTGGTGACTTGATGGAAATACTCCCCAAGGCAGAAGAGAGGACAATTGGCCAGAGGGAGGCAAATGGGGAGCTGCATAGACCATGAGCCCAAATCTGGACTGTGGAGGGAGGGATGTTCTTAATCAAGGCTGTGTCTCCCAGTGTATTACTACCACTGATATGCCCTCTGCTTCCAGAAACCAAGGGGCTCCTCCTAGTGTCGCCGGCACTGAAAGGCAATTGCACCCCAAGTGTCCCCTTGCTCTAGCCAACCTGTCGCCCAACTGCACTACTCGGGGGCCGTTAAGGGGTATGGCTAGGAGCCCTTTCTACAGTGTGAAGCACCTGCTGTTGAGGCCTGGAAACACCAAGACTTGGCCAGAGTCAAGTAGCCAGTTGTTCCTTATGCAAAGGAGCACAAAAGACACCTCGGAAAAGAGCAGAGAGCGGGATTTTGAAAGGCCCTTCCGCAGGGATACAGTTCTTTGTCTTTCCTAAGCAGGTCACTGTACATCTGATCGTATGTCGTTTTGAAATCGTAAACGTTGGGCTTGTCTGGGGCAGGTCCTGGCAGCTTGACGTGAGTCCCGGTACCAAACGATCGGACGCTGAAACCACGCTTGCTGAAAAAGAGAAAGGGGAAGGAGGGGGAAAGTTCCGTTAGTTGGGACAGACGCAGAGACAAAATCTGACGATTCACGGGCCCAAACTCAACAACTTCTGGGTTGCTGTTGCATCATCCCAACGGCGTCTACTCATGCTTTAACCTTACATTAAGGGGGACTTCGAGAACGGCTGTCAGATGCTACTTAAGGTTGCAACAAGATAAAATAAAAAGGACTGAAAGTCAGGGTCTCGGTTAGTTCCTCCTAGGACTTTGGCTGATCTTTTTAACCAGAGTGACATCAACTGCAAACTCGGCAAACAGTGGTGGGTTTTGAAAAGGCCTTTTCAAGGAGGATAATTTTAGAAAGCAAACCAAGTGTACAGGCTGTATGCAGTTGAAAGCAAAGACAAGTGCCATCCTACAAGGACCGAGTGGCTAAAACATGATTAAAATTAAAATATTTTTAAGGAGGAAAGTCAGGCTTGATGAGACGAAGCAACCGGGCCGGAGGTAAAAAATTTAGCCAGGTTTGGTCGAAGAACAGCACAAACCCGTAGCCCCAAAGGTTCAGCTGCAGCACCAGGGCCGAAGTAGTCTCTAGTTTGTTTGGCTTCCGAACAGCTTCTCGTTCATTTCATTCCCTTGCTTGCCTCTATTCAGAATGACAGGAAAAGGGACAGAATCAGGAAGGGACTGTTGGGAGAATCAGCCAGCAAATCGGTGAAGTCATTAGGCAGGCGAGCGTAAAGGAGCGTGTTCTTCCTTTGTTTATGGCCAGCTTTGTCATTTCCTAAGGCACTGACTGCTCCCCACAAGCAGGGGGCCAGCTCTTTGGAATGGCATCAACGAAGCTCAGCGGGGCTCAAAAAAGCAATCAGTTGCGTAAACACTAACCAAAGAGTGTCACTCGCTGGCGAGCTTTCAACACAAATTAGGAGGCTATCTCCAATGGAAGGCACAGCCAGGCCTCAGGCTGGTTGCATACACAGGAAAGCAATTTTCAACTCTTCTTGCCTATAAATGAAATGCATGCAGTTCTTACAAGCGCTTGGCCTACTGTTCCTGGCATCAGACTGCCCTTCCCGCCCCCCCCAAAAAGGCTTTCAAATTTTCCCTTCCATCCCTCCCAAGTCCCCTCCTCCACTCTCAATGCCAGCTACCAGCTTCAAATAAGAAACCTGAGCTCCAAATGTACAGATAATCCTGCATTACTGTACAGATGCTGATTAGCTGAAACCACAATGTGGCTTGGTGCGATGTGCAGCCATATGAGGGTTTTAAGCCTGACATCATGGCTTCTTTAACAAATGAGTTTTAAAAAATCATGGCTGAATGTGTAAACGCAGTGGTGTGTCTATCGTGCTTAACACTAGGAAAGCCAGCTAGTTTACTAGACTGCCTCTTGGCTCACAGATAAGATTTGATGGTGTTTTGCTTTGTCCTTGTGTTCTCTAATTAAATTTATAAAGCCACCCCCCAGTCTTGGTTCGCTCAGGAGCTCCTCGGTTGTTATGACTCCTGAGAAAAGACCAAAGAAATGTGATTTGTCCAAGGGAAGTATTTTTCACTTCACTCTGTAAAGCAACCTCTAATTTAAATAAAGCCTATATGTTCCTGTTCACCCAAGCAGCAAATCTCTGCCCATGTTCATATGTTGATTAATAGCTGCCTCTAGTCAAATGTATTCATTTAGTGGGGTTTGCCTCCCTTCACTTAAAAAGTTGGACAATTTTTAAGCCTAATTAACCATCAACAGCTGGGCTTTCAGCAATGGAATGGCACATTTTAGTCAAGCGATTCTAACTGTCTGCTCAAGGCAGGAATAAACTTTTTTCCTAACTGGGTGCCTTCTAGCCTTATTTGGGCTGCATTGCTTGAAACAAGCTCTAGGTGGCGGAAAAAAGTTAGGTGTACCTCTTTGCTGCCACTTAGTGACTGTCTTGAGTTTTGCAGCCCAAGTATAAAAATCCTTTAACTACCTATGTAACAGAAGGCTGTTTGAAGGTGTCTGAGCTGAGTAACATACTCACCTTAGAAGTACTAAGGTATCAACCGTTCAAAGCCAACTTGGCTCCAGAATTGCTTTCCCATCCACAAGACCCACATACCCATAGTTCAATTATTCAATTAACCCAACCATCTACGTTCATATAATACAACAAAGGAAAAACGAACTAGCTGGTTTGTGGTTTACAGCCCCAAGTCATCATGGTTCCATTCTCTGGATAAATTTAGCATGCAGGTTGCAAGCACCTGCTATAAATAGAGCTCTGCTTGCTAAGATTTTTACATTCCACCACAAAATAAGTACCGGTACATCTGTAGAAATCTGAACTATAAATAAATACAAATCCCATAGCTCATTTTTATTAAAAATAAAAAAATAGACAAGTGGACTTAGTCTCTTCTTTGAAGTTTGCTTTGAAAGTCACTGAGCCGTACTCAGCCTTCCATCCTACACATCACAAGCGGCAAAACAAAGGTGAATAAAATAGCACATAATAGAAATTAATTTAATTAATCTCAGTGGGTCTACCTGGACTATGTCGGGATCTAAGTTGCTGCTGTGGACAATCAGAGTTAGTTTACCAACCCTAACTAACCAACTCTGATTGACCACAGCAACAGCTTAGATCCTATCAACTTTGCTGAGATTAATGGAATTAATCTCTATTGTGCATTACTACATTCACCTTTGTTTTGCTGCTTGTATTGTGTAGGATGGAGATACTATAAAAAAGAGGTGCATTATTGGTTTTGGTGCCGTTCCACACAACCCATATGCCTCCAATATAGGACAACAAACATTTGAGAAAATCATGCACGTGGAAGACTATGGACACACCTGCGGCCTTTTTTCACGCGAGATGACAGGATGCCAAGTTGTAGAATTGCTACAAAGACAGAAAGTGCCCCGACCCACTGCCAAGCAGTAACCCCTCTTGCCAACCTGCACATTACATCAGGGATGTTGGTATTTCAGCACCTTCTAAACTGGATGGAAATGTTTTCAAGATCAGAAGTGCAGCCAGTCTTGCAAGAACACTTTTTAGAATTAATAAAATTTATATAGCTCTCCATCTCAACAAAGAGGAAGGCTGGGCTTCAGAATTTAAACAGAGGCTAGAGAAAACACCGTGCCAGTTTTCAGAAGTATCGGCATCAGCTTTCTAGGCAATCCTCTAAGAACAAATTCTGGGCTGTCCTGCTAAGTAAGCTCTGCCTCAAAAGATTCTCACTAGTCTTCTTTCATTATCCTAGGTTGGAAGGGAAAGAGGGAAAGAAACAGGGAAGGAAGAGGGAAGAAACCACAGGGGACACCACCAGCATGCCTTGTGCTGGGCCACACTGACGCTGCCGGGGGCACCTGAGCAAGATCCCAATGAGGGAAGGCTGAGCTTGCAAAAAAAAACCTCATTCAATGGAAGGATCATATATAAATTGCACCCAAACTTCAAGAACTAAAACTTCGTCTTCTCCTTTGGCCACGTCAGCTGGAAATTTGCATTGCAAGGCATCTGGAGGTCACAAAATTAGGGAAGGAGCATCAATACCACAGAAATTAACCTCACCTCCCCTTTCCTTTGGCATTAAACCAATCTCTCAGCTTTCCACACACACACCTTTTGCCTGCCTGGTTTTCCTTTCAGCTCCTAAGCCTCCTTGTCTTCAAATAACTATAAGAGATATTTGCCCCAAAAGTTGAATTTTGATTAATATAGAGTATTTGCCCAGTGACACATGTAGAAGTCCCCCCAGGAGTGAATAAGGAGTAAGTCAACGTTTCTGATTTCTATCTTAATCCCTAGCTTCCCCTAAAGGCTGTACTGCTGTTTGTCTCTTTCACATTGATTAAAAAGGCCTAAGAGGCATCAGATCAATTGCACCATTTCCTCAAATAATTTTTACCTGCTTTTGGGGGTGGGTGGGTTAGAAGTTGCTCAGGGAAAAAAGGGACCCCATTTTCATTTACTGCAAAGTGGGGATAATCAGTCCCAAGGAGAGATGCCCAAATCATTTAGAGGTGAATTGCCAAAGGTAACTCCGAGTGAAAATTACATGGCGCTTGTGGCCAATGCAAGGGAGCATCTAATTTAATACTCCATTCACAAGAAGAATTTAATTCAAGGTACTGCCCAGGTACTTCTCCCTAAGACGGCATTTTCAAATCCTGGAGGACAACACAGTATGTGTGGGTGTTAAATGACACTGGTTTGTGCATTACACAAAGGCACTGTTTGATGATTGCAACTGTTCAACAGAAGAAAAAACAATTTGCTTGGGGTCACACAAGCATAAACTAGTTTCAGAATCCTGATTGGGTTCACCCAACATGTGAAGCCAAGCCAGGCTTAGGGGGAACAGTATGCAGTTGGTTCATCGGTCCTTTGGGCTGTTGGGATTCTTCCTCTAGGCCCAAGACTGAGGCTTTTATTTTTATTTTTCTGCATTTATTAAATCTGTAAGCCACCCAGAGTCACTGAGAGTGAGTGGGTGGCCATATAAAATTTATAAAGAAACAAATGTATTCGTTGCCCTGAAACTTTTGACATTGTAACTGCAGCTTGTTGTTAAAAAAAAAAACCATTCAGAGCAGAGGCCTATTTCTTTTGGCTATCCCCCTGTCACAGGGATAAATTGAAATCTTAACAAACCGCCAAGAAGGAAACCCTTTTCTATGCCTGAGTGCCAAATAGTGTTTTTAGCAGTTTGAACCATTCATTTTTCCTCTTGTTTGAAGCATGGGGGACATTAAGTGTTTCCTGTTAAAATGGTTTTTCATGAGGGCCATGGGTTTTTTTTTACTCAAAAGGACCAGCAGAAATCAACTCTCATCAGAAACTCCACCATTTGTCTTACACACACACACACACACACACACACACAAACTCTCTCTCTCTCTCTCTCTCCAAACTAACACAATGCTCCATCAACTGCGAATTCCAGCGAGAACATTTTGTCTCATTCCAAATGCAAATGACAGGGCTAATTTTAGGAAGTGAGTCAGGCTCCAGATGGACATCTGGTTCGACAACCGAAATACCCTGTACTTTTAAGCTTATCCAATTGTGCTTTGTCTCGGGCGTGTTAAGTGAGAAGCAGTCACGAGCGAGAAGAGGGCTTCCCCCTGCAGTGGACACCAGGAGACCCATGGTTCACAGCTCTGACACAGCAAAGAGCGCTTGTGGGAAACAACAGGAGGTTCCCCCCCCCATGAAAGGGGCAAAAGGGGAACTGCTTCTGCAGATCTCAGAGAAGGTGATCTGTAGACTGCCTACTCAACCAGGTCATTTCAAGGTCATCAGGCAACAAAAGCATTCTACATCTGACAATGTCAAATCAACGCTGAATTCTGAGCACTCTAGTCCTGATACACCTCAAGGGCTCCATGGCGGAGAAAGCTGGCTTGAGGCAGGAGTCTAGTTGCCGCATCTTAGCTACCGCACCAACCCTGGTTAATTCTTAACCGCAATCTTAACATGAATCAAAACATTTGCTGCTGGTGGGGAACAATTGGCATCTACAATCATGTGTGGGTTATATGATGCTTACCACCAAGGTCCCTGCATAAGATGGACAGAATCAGTTTATGAAGCTGAGCCCTGACATCATGTAAGAGGAATTAAGCAGGTAACTGGAAGACGTCTATGGAGCTTCTCAGTCATCCAGGTTGTCCCAAAGGTGCTTTTTTCAAGAGGCAACTGGACTTCGTTTTTCTTTGAAGATGTTTGGCTTCTCACCCAAGAAGCTTCTTCAGCTCTGACTGGATGGTGGGGAATGGAAGGGTTTATACTTCTTGCAGACAGCTGGTCATTTGCATCCTCTTAGAAAGTCCTTGAGGCCACTGGGAAGCATATCAGTGTCCCCAGGGTCACCTGAGTAGTGCAAATTATTCATTCAATTATGTCAAAATTGAACAGCCCTCTCTCAACAGAAGGGGAGGGATACAACATCATCCATCTCCAGTCTACAACACAGTCCTTTCAGCAGTTGCACGAAGGCTCCCCACCCATTTGTACCACTCAGGTGACCCTGAGGACACAGATATAACTCCAAGTGGCCTCAACGAGTCTCTAAAGGAATGCAAATGACCAGCTGTCTGCAAAAGCGCAAACATAAAAGCCCGAAATATGATCACTGTCCCGAAAGTGGTTTTCCTGGCCATCTAAACTTTTCCCTCAATTATGCAGTATCTGCTACTTCGAAAGGGAAAGGAAGCCGTGGGTTTGCCAACATAGGACTCTGCAGTGCTGGTGGCAAAGTGAATGCTATAATCACACTTCTTCTGAATCGCTTTGACCAAGTTGTTCCGATTTGCAACGAAGACGTTGGAATTAAAAAATATCAGTTCAGAAGATAACATCGAGAAACTAGAAGAATTGCATAACAAAAACTCCAGTTCCCGGTTTTCAGTCTCATGTTTGTGGATCAGTTGTTGTGCAATACCAGCCACTGGGTGATCTTGGGTTAGTCATCACATTCTCCTTCAGTTGTTCTGAGGAACAAAGAAGGAAGTGACCAAAAACATCTTCCCCATTTCCTTAAAGAATATTAAGATTTCCGTGAACAAAATCAATAACTTTGGCCTTAAAAAAAAAAACAATCTGGAATGCAGAAATGAAAGCAAAAAGACAGGCCTTAAGACACTACAATAATTAGAAGAAACATGGCAAAATCTTGGGAATCATTTTGTAAATTGAAGTGTTTCAATAAATGCAGCCGACACACCTTTCTGCAGAAGGGAGTTAAAACATTTATAGTGACCTTTCCATGGTAAAATTACACTTGCCACAGAATTTATATTTTGCAAAGTTCAACGCAAAGTTCAAAATTTAAACCCCTTAACACACTTTATTTTTAAAAAAGCACTAAAAAACATGTAGTGCACTTTAGAGCAGCTTAAACAAGGGCTAGAGGTGGATGCTAGGTTTCAAGTGTCAACCTGGCTTGTGAAGTGAATGGAGAATGAACGGCATCTGTCCTAGCATCCCAAATCCCCAATGAACTGGGCCAGACTGACTGGATGCTGTGAAGCGCCATTAATAATCCACACAAATATTAACATCCCCATCTCCCCCAATGCAGAACTGAGTTGTAAGCCAATGAAACGCCCAAAGAGGCTCAGATTACTGGTGTTTGGTTCAATTTTTCTGGCTGCTTAAGACATTTTTTTTCCTAAGTAATAATTCCAGCTTTTGTAGAAGCCACTAGATTTGAGGGGTAGGTGGGGAAGTGGTGTGTGCCATCATTAAGTCACATTGTTCTAACTTCTGTGACCAGTTCAGGCCATTTGTGGTGAACCTGCCTTCCCCACTCCTAGCCTCTCGTAGGGTTTACACGTAGTGTACACATACGAGTGAATACCCCTACCTCTGCTGTGTAAAAAAATAAGGAAAACTGTACAGGGAAAACATGGATAACAGAAAGCAGTTGTCTTCCACCATATCCTGAGCAACACAACTTTCTGGGCTTGGCATGCAAAAGCTATCACCGAGACATATTGGCAGGGCATCTTTGAAAAACAGCATTAAGCTTTTTGGTTGAGGGGACCTCTTTAATTTTCTTACTAGCCTCCTAAGAAGAGGTTAGTTCTTTGTGTTTTCGAGTTCTATGCCTACAGCAGGGAAAGACAGCTGCTGCTTCCTGGCATGTTGAAAAGCTGAGGGTGGGTGGGGGTGGAACACAGCCCTCAAAAAATCACACTGATGGGAACAAGGAATTCAAAACTCTCTCCTAACTCAACAGGCAAGAAATAAAAGAGATCAGTGCCAAGGATGGAGAACTTGGTACAGGCCTATAAAATTCAAAATCTCTTCCAGTTGGGGAATGGCTTGGAGGATAAGCTGCTTGGACATCTAAAGCAGAGAATTGGCAATTCACAATTAATGAACAATCATTTTAATCTACAATATAGGTAGTCCTCAACTTACAACCTTTCATTTAACAATCATTCAAAGTTACAGTGGCACTAAAAAAAGTTTGATTCAGGACCTTTCTTCACGCGACTATTTGAAGCATCCCTGTGGTCCTGTGACCAAATCCAGGCACTCAGCAGCTGCCTCATATTTATGACAGACACAGTGTTCTTGGGGATCACGTGATTCCCCTTTTGTGACCTTCTGGCACACAAAGTCAGCAGGGAAGCCAGATTCACCTAAGAACCCATGTTACTAATTTAACAACTGTGATGGTTCCCTTACCAGCTACGGCAAGGAAGATCGCAAAACGGGGCAAATCTCACTTAACTGCTGTCTTGCTCACTTGTGACCAGAAGTCAAGGACTACCTGTAGACCCTTCACTTGAATTTAACAGCTGGAAGTCAAAGTGGGATTGAAGAAGCAGAGACAATCCAGGCTCATGATCCCACTAGTACATGTGAAGCTTCCCACTAGATCACTGGCCTCTTTGAACGTGAATTGCTTAATAAGGCATGATTTTTGACAAACAAGTCATGCCGTTCGACTGAGTCATGATAACTTTGACAAATCCACACTGGCTGGATAGGTCAAACATATTAACGACACTGTAGCTTCCTTCAAATCGACAATATACCCTAATGCAGGGGTCACTAACCTTTTGGACCTCAGGGACCACCAAAATCATAATTTTAAATCCTGTGGACCAGAGACCCTGGGAAAAAAATCTGCAGAAAAATTCCCCACCCTGTTTTCCTACGGATCGATCATTCTTTATTTGGGATCACAGGATACCGTCTCCAGCTCCGTTCTCAGAGAGGGAGAGGGGGGGAGGGGGGGAGAGACCTTTGTCTTTATGCAAGGAAAGCAGCAGAAGTCTTTCTTTCTCTCCCCCAAACTTCACCAGAAATGAGTCTTTGTGAGACTTGTCGCATCAGCACAGCCTCTTGGAGCAGAATGCCTTGCAGAGTCCCATGCTTTGGGGGTGACATTTCTCTGCGGACCACCAAAATTTTCTTGCAGACCACCAGTGGTCCCCGGTCCACTTGTTGGCGACCACTGCCCTAAAGCTCTGTTTTGGCTTCCCTGTGACATGTGAAGTCAACTCCTTCAACCCAGCCAACTTCATGGACGATATTTTGAAAGAAAAAAAGGGAGCAGTTATATTCCCACTGGAGAGCTTGGAGGAATAAAAAGCAGGATTCAAGGATAATAAACACAAGTGATCATAAGCAAGCGCTGGCTAGACCACAATATTGCATCATGCAAATTTTATACACCCACCCCTCAAAGAATTCTGTGTTGGAGCAAAACTCAGAATTCCCACCTTCCTATATTCCAAACCTAGGCACTTTGCAATCAATACACGGGTTAGATGAAGTAGTTTGGCTAGAGCTACTTAAAAGTCAGCATTTGTTATTATTCTTCCCCCAAATTACCCATTAATATGTAGTGGGCATTGCTTGGAATGCTGCTTGTTCAGTCGGTAAAGCAGAAGGAAGGAACCTGCAGAGATTCAGATGCTACTGGACTACAAATTCCTCACCATTAACTACGTTCCCTAGTAAGCAGTTTTGAGGACATCTGCCATGCCTCAAGTCCTGATCCTTGCAATAGTGAAGCAAGAATCTGTTGTAAATTTAGCTAGGGAAAAAAAAACCACACATGCAAAT
The DNA here is from genome assembly GCA_009733165.1 of Naja naja. Taxonomy (NCBI): domain Eukaryota; kingdom Metazoa; phylum Chordata; class Lepidosauria; order Squamata; family Elapidae; genus Naja; species Naja naja. The sequence continues at coordinate 5,222,747 of CM019158.1, read as the reverse complement.
TTCAAACCTGCTTTTATTGAAAACGTGGTGTCCTTTTCCTGTAGGTTGCAGTTAGGAAATAGCGTTATCTTCCCTAAAACCTGTGATGGATTATAACCCAATACTCTTATTTCTCTGCAAAAATACAACCTGGGGAGTAAGGCATGTTTAGCTTCAAAATTCAAAGGGTCTGAGCATTTGAAATCCAGCCTCGGCAGCTTCCAGAATCTCTTTAGTAATTGTATATTTCAAGTGTTTAAGATGTTTTATCAGGCTCATGCCAGAAACTGGAACAATTTAAAGCTCAACATGGCTGCAAAGCCCACTGAGTTACATGAGTGTCATCTGTTCATAAACACATGTGTTACAGGTTGTCCTTCACTTACGACCCCAACTGAGCCCAGAATTTATGTTGCTAAGCGAGACATTTCTTGACTGAGTTTGGTCCCATTTTACAACCTTCTTGCCATAATTGTTAAGCAAATTGTTGCAGTTGTTTAGGTAACATGGTCGCTAAGTGAAATCTGGCTTCCCCATTGACTTTGCCAATCAGAAAGTCATAAAAGGGGATCATATGACCCTAGGGCGCTGTAACAGTCGTAAATATGAGTCAGTTGCCAAGCCTATAAATTTTTTATCATGTGACCATGGGGACACTTCAACGGTCAGAAGTGTGGAAAAATAATCATAAGTCACTTTTTTTCAGAGCCGTTGAAACTTCAAGCGGTCACTAAATGAACTGTTGTAGGTCAAGGACTACCTGTATTGGTCATTTTCAAAGTAAATATGTATACATTTGTTTATATTGATTGTTTCAAAGCTTGCTTCGATGAAGAGAACCGCCCGCCAATGCATAATAAAAAGGAGTCTCCATTGGGGTGACTGAAATAGTTTGGGGTTATCAGTTCAACATCCACAACGTCACCAAAGAAATACAGATTTTCTCTTTCTTTCTTTCTTTCTTTTCTTTTCTTTTCTTTCTTTCTCTTCCTCTTTCTCTCTCTCTCTCACACACACAGGTGGTAGAATTTGAAGAAAAGGGTATAATTTCAGAATTTGTTAAGGAACCTTTTTTTCCCCAATTCTCTGCTTATATACTGAAAGTATTACTGCTCTCAAAACTAATTGTGCCATCCGGATCAGAAAGCAGCCTTTAAAGAACACCAGGAGGGGGGAAAAAAAGAAAGAAAAATAGGTATTTCCTGAGCAAGTCGCTGAATGTTCTCAAACTTGAAAAACAACATTTTTAAAAAAAATTACAAAAGGGAGTTTTTCTCTTAAGACAGTCAAGAAGACAACACTAGTTTTGGGGTATTGAAGGGAGCAGCAGTCACCTCTTTGGGAAAGGTGGCCAGATGACTTGGCAAATAAAAACCACCTTTGTGAGGTAAGAGATATACAGACAGTCCTCGACTTACAACCGTTCATTTAGTGACCGTCTGAACTTACAACAGCACTGAAAAAAGTGACATGACCATTTTTCACACTTATGACCACTGCAGCATCTCGATGCTCAGGTGATCAAAATTCAGACGCTTGGCAAGTGACTCAGATTTATGACGGTTGCCCTGTCCTGTGTGTGTGTGTGTGTGTGTGTGTGTGTGTGTGATGTGATCCCCTTTGTGACTTTCCAACAAGCAACGTCAACGAGGAGGCCAGATTCACTTAGCAACTGGGGCAAGGAAGGTCACTGAGTGGGGCAAAACTCACTTCATGAATGTCTCACTTAGCAACCGAAAGTTTAGCCTCAACTGCGGCTGATCTATTTTGTTTTGTTCATTAGGTCAGAAAAGAGGCAGATGGGTCTTTGTATGAGCTGTTGAATTGTTAGCAATATTGTTAAAACATTTGCAAGGACTGGAGACGCTCTAGATGCAAAACCTGGATTTAACTGCTCTTAAGTAATGCCAAGAAGCCAACTTCCCAGCAAGGGAATTCACTGGGCAAACATCACTGGGCAAGGAGTTGTCAGCTAATAATGATTAACAAGCAGACAGGAACAATCTGCTTTCTCTTGAGCCAAGCAGTCACTGGCACCAGTTTCAATTTAAGACCTCGCCCAGAAACAGAGCTAATGACTGCCTTTAATGGTGGAAACCATTAGAGGCGACCAATCATCAGCCCTGCAGCTAAGGAAGAGCCAATCCTGAAACATCTTGATGAATCAACTAAGTCACTTATCTCAAGGCAGGATGGGATAGTGGCTTGTTACAGAGAATAACAACCAGGAATCTCATCTCATCCCTTGGACTTTGAGAGAAGCATCTGAGGGAAGCTCATTATCTTCCGTTTCTAATTTCTCTTGGTTTGTCATTCCAAAAGGACTTGCAGGAGACTAAAAGGCTGACGTGTGCATCAAAACCCAGCAAGCACTTCAGATCCGGGCTAGGACATGCAATGATCTACCCACAGCGGGCCCAGGATCAAATCTAAGTGAAGGGAGAGGGATTTCTAGAGGAATTGGCAACTTGTCTCTGAAGCACAGAGTCCTGCTGAGTCTGAGCACAAAGTGGCACTAGAAGACAGGAGGGTCAATCAGAGGCAGGGATTCTATAGAACAGCTTTATGAAAAGTAAACTTAACAGTTTCTGCCCATCATCATCATCATCTTTAACTATCCCATAATCCCTTGCGGGATGGAGTCTCGGCAACTGAATAGAGCTAGCAGAGTTTTACTGGCCGGATGCCCTTCCTATTGCCAGAGCAGAGTTTTTTCCCCAGCAGATATATTCCCATTGTGCCCAGAGAGAGAAGTATCTGCCTCTACCTAGGATCGAACTCACAGCCTCCTGATTGTTAGGTGAGAGCGCCACTTCTAGGCCACCGCATCGCTCCTAACAGTTTCTGCCCATCCGCCCACCAAAATATAGGGTCGCTATTCAGAAACAGTTGTTCTGCCATTTCGAATTATTTAACCATACCTAACATTAAGCCAGTGTGTTAGATCAGCTTTCTTCAACATGGCAGCTTCCCCTCCAGGTGTGTTGGGATTTTAATTCTCCTGGCAGGGAGTGATGAAGACTGTAGTCCAACACATCTGGAAAGGGAAACATTTGAAAGGGGCTAACGCTATTCTTTCATTGAATGTTTCCATGTAAAGCAGTCAATCATTACTTCTGGATCAGCCCAAGATGTATATTCAAAAATAAACACCAGGTTTCCCCACACAACAGGTCTTAAAAAGTCCCAGAGCAGGTAGACTTGGCCTCTGAATTGTAGGTTTCCTAACCTCTCCTTCTTATTTCCCTCAATCCACTGCACATCACTCGGTTATGATCACATATCAAAGCAATTTAATGAAGCAAATATGAGAATAACAGCAATAGATGACTTCAGGGGAAAAATCCTCAGCCATTCCTTGCTGAGAGCTACTTCTATACTAGTGTTGGCTGGGAAGTCTGACACACACGCATACATTCCACGTGATTTGTTTCTGCTGGCATTTCTTCAAAAGTATAATTGCACATTATATCATCTATAGCTATTTTACTGGCAGCCTCACTGTAAATTTGTGGTGACAAATCGGCCCCCAGGAGCCTTTACTTATGCGTATACCTAGAAGTTCTAACAGAACATTGCATTTGGGAACGGATTTTGCTGATTGTAATGCTGCATTTGCAAAGGAGACAAAGGAAGAGTCTCTTGATGAAACAAAACAAAACTAGAGCAAGAATCAGGCTAGAAGATCCTGGATTCAAAGGCTCTCCTAGGCTGGCACCCAAATACTCAACGAACCAGTTGCAAAATTATGTAACGCTGACCAATTCACCTGGTTGTTTCAAGTGATCCCCACAGGAGAAATGCCAAGCTTTATGCTCAGAACTCATGAAACTGCCAAAACAATCTCTGGTAAAAATCCGGCTTTGAGAAGCTCAGACACACCTTCCCTAAAACAGGAAAAGCTAAATGGTCTGTAAATCATCACCTATGAGTCTTCCTCCCACTGTCCTAACTTAGAAGCTGGCTCTGGATAGACTGTGATTGCCATTGCTTAAGCAAATGTGTTTAGCTTTCTAGTCAGCTATGCCCTTCTCCAAATTACAGGTAGTTCTCAACTAAGGACCATAACTGAGCCCCAAATTTCTGTTGCTAAGTGAGACATTTGCTAAGTGAGTCCTGCCCCATTTTACAACCTTTCTTGCCACCATTGTTAAGTGAATCACTGCAGTCAATTTAGTTGTTAAGCGAATGTGGCTTCCCCACTGCCTTTGCTTGTCAGAAGGTCGAAAAAGGGGACCACTTGATCGCGGGACATGGCAACCATCATAAATACAAGTCAGTTGCCAAGCGTCTGAATTTTGATCACCTGACCATGGAGCTGCTGCAACGGTTACAAGTGTGAAAAATGATCATAAGTCACTTTTTTCAGTGCCATTTTGACTTTGGTCACTAAAAGAACTGTTGTAAGTTGAGGACTATTTATATTCCATTCCATTCCTCCCACCCTTCATTTTTCCTCTTTCAACTAAACCCGGCATTGCATTCACATGCCCAGTCCTTACTGATGTCAATAGAAGAGAATTATTTGTAGCTCAGGGTTGAACTGCAGAGCCCATGGTGCTGAGCTTGGCTGTTTGCGTGCAAATATTTCATGATGTTACCTAGTTGGGTAGGTAACATCCAAATAACCAAGCAAACCAAACTCAGACAGCATCAAGGACTCTACAGTCTTTACTGAGTTAGGGATATTTTTTCACCAAAAAATAAAATTGAATGGTTTGGAATTTCAGAGTCTGAAGTGCTTGCCACCCCCACCTCTTCTCGATGACTCGGTTTAAATTGTGGTTAGCATATATTTCAAGCTTTCTTGTAAAGGGGGTGATGCACAGGAAGGAAGCCTTCTGAACAACACTAAAGCAAACAAAATGTTAAACATTATTGAGCAACTGTGTCAGAAGAGAGGCTGAGCACAGAGAATATGCTGGCCCTAGATACGAATCTGAAAAGGAAAGAACTACGAATTCTATGAAGGAAGTGGTATTTAAACTACAACGGGTGCTTTTTCCTTTAAATCGGTATTTATGTGAAGCTGGGGGCGGGGAAGATTGAAAGAAACCTGGCAAGATTTTAAACAAATGTACCGCTCTACTTCCTAAACATACCAGCTGAAAATAGTTTTTTTTAAAATCTGTCTCTCTTCTCTAATGTACTTAAAGGAGGACAAGATAAATTTGTCATAATCGTTATGTCATGCTAGAGGAAGCTCCGCCCCAAAACTGAACAGCCATTACATGTCAGGAAGTGGTTTCTTTTTCAAAAGAGGCACTGAAGAAGCCTCTAATAGAATAAGGGAAAATATAACTCTCTAGCAAAATTCTTCCTGAAAGCAAATATAAACTGACTGCTATAAGATGTAATTTTCTTCTCCCACCATCTCTCAGTGTCTAGAAGAGTTCTCACTCTGGACTGTTAACACTGTTCTAGGCAGCATGGACTGGGGATGATGGGAGATGTAGCAACAGATCTAGAAGTGCAGAATTCCAGGAAACACAGAGATAAAAGACGTTGTGGTGTCTAGACATTTGTGGCTGATCCCAGAAACCAAAGCAGAGTCAGATCAGGTTATTATCTGGAGGAGAGGCCACTAGGAAATGCAAGGTAGGAAATCAGAAACACCTTGGGGGGTTAATTTCTACACATGGATGTACCTGTGTAACCACCCCAATCTCAATTCAAATCCAGGGACTCTTACCTTCGTCCAATCCAGATAGCAGCGTTTAAGCTAACTTTGCAAAGAGGCCCGGGGTGTCAGCCCCTGAATGGATTATTAATCCAGAGTCTTGACTAGGGAGTTAAAACACGCCACAGAAAGAAGTAACAGCAAGCCTTCTCTGTACTGTTGCCCATAAGATAATATAGGCAGGACTGGAACAGTTGAGTTGAGTTTGCCTTGATTTTATCCCCCCTCCTTGAATTAGGGCAGTTCCTTAATCCAAAGGCCGAAGAGGAAATGGGGGAGAATGAAAATTTGAACCAGAAGCATCTGAGATGTACCAAGCGGCAAAATGTTTGTTGAGTGACTTCATTAAAAAAAAATCTTAATTTATCCAGAGGCAGCTAGCTAAGCATGAGAAGAAACCGAAGCCCCAATACATACCTAATGGATGACTTCAGGGCAGGGACTCTTCCAGCTTGGCTACCTGATAGTGGTTGTTGTGGGGCAAATAGGAGAGGGGGATCTATGTACAACACCCTTAGCTCCTAATGCAATAGGAACTATATAATTCTAATATAATTGATTAGAATTCTAATAATTAGAATACTAATATATTTATTGGAATATATTCTAATATATTCTACAAATATATTAGAATTCTAATAAACACATTTATTTCTTAGAATATTCTAATAAATATATTAGAATTCTAAGAGTTAGAATTCTGATAAATACATATAATTCTAATAAATAATAAAAAAAACACGTTCTTAGGCTACCAGGCCGGGAGGGCTGCAAATATTTGGGGTTGATGACTCAACACCCCCATTGCTGGCTGCTCTTTTTAAATAAAAAAATAAAAACTAGAGAAATTCCTCTTCCTGGCGACCGAAGGGAGAAGGAATCGCTCGCCCCAGTGTTTTCAACGGCGTCACATTTTATGGAGAAGCCGGGGACGACGACCAGAGCTTCTCCCTGCCCGATTCAACCCCGCACCCCTTTTCCTGGAGGGAAGAGGCCCGTGTGGTTGTGGAAAGGTGGCGGGCGTGGCGTTACCTGAGGATATTGTGGGCCTCCATGCTGCGGTTTTGGTTACTGGAGCAAACCACAGCCACCCGGAGCGGCGAGGAGGGCATGGCTGGTTGGCGGGGCGCTCCCCCCCCGGCAAGAGGTAGAGAGAGTAGGGGCTGGGGAGGGGTGGGGGCCGGCCAAGGCCCGCGGCGACGCTCCCGACGGCGGTGGGGAAAGACGCGGCTGCTCCTCCCGGCGACGACGGCAGCTTCCTCCTTCTCCCTCACAAACAAAATGGCGGCCGCGCAGAACGGAAGAGGCGGGGCCCGGCGACGTGTCGGGCCCTTCCGCCGTCCCTTCCACTTCCGCTCTCCGGGGTTGCCCCAAAACATAGAGGGGAAGGGGCAGAACGGCCGTCCAACCTCTCCCTCACGTTTCGTTGGTTGTAGTTCCGTGAGATAAGGTTGCGGGGTTTTTGTGTGTGTTTGTTTATCCCCCAGCCTGGTCTGTGAGGAGAAATGGGATTATGGGAGATAATTCCCATACTCGCCTCTCTCTAGAGTATGATGGATGCCGTTTCCGGCGATCCATAAAAGGAAAAGGCCTAAAGGCGGGGAAACAGCGCCGCCCTAACGGCCGCGCAGCAGCTGTTGTACACCGCACTGTGGATAATCCGTTTAACCGCCGGCGTTTCGCTCAAGGCATCCTGGGATTTGTAGGCGAGCGTCGAGCGTTCGGCCCGAAGCGGCCTTTTCGCCGCCCTCAGGAAATATATTTCCCATGACCCCTTGCTGTTACCTCAGGGAATCGCAAAGAAATGGAGTCCTGAAAAGCGGGTAGAAGATTCCTGACAGGCTTTCCTTTCGAACAGGGCCTTCCAGAGGAGCGGGGACTACACCTCCCGTGCTGGCTAGGTATCCCCAGAGTTATGGTCTCACAGGTCCAACTCTGAAGCTGGCTTCCCTTCAATACAGTGAGGCTGCATTCACACAAGATGCTTATCCCAGGCATGAAAATCAATCCACTTTCTACTTATTTTGGACAATAATTGGCCTTTCAGCTAACCCAGATTTATATTTACATCATGTTAAACTATTTAAAAAAAGACTCAGATTCAATCTTGACCAAAACCAGCATGTTGTGTGAATGTCATTGTTAAAGAGTTAATATTGAATATCTTGATTCTACACACCACTTCTAACCAACTAACTAACCAACTAACTAACCAACCAAGCCTACTTGAGCTTAGTGTGTGCGTCATCCTTCATGGTTAGTTTAGGGACTGGCTTGGACAAGCCATGTTTTTTAAATGCGCAACATGGTTTATTCCATGACGACAACACCACTGCTTGGTTGTAACGTGGCTGACTTGTCTGTGTGCAAACCTGGCATGTTGGTGTGCATCTACAAAAAATGGGCTTCTTTCCCAAGCTTTTCCAGCAACATCATACCAAGATTTGTTAAAATGTAGGCCCAACCATCCTTAGAAAACGCAGTGCCGTGCCTGAAATATAACTTTACCAGCCCAACTTAAAATCCTCCACTTGGAAAATTGCAAAAGCAAAAAGAAAAAAAAGTTTTTAAAATATCAGGGTTAAGAAAACATTAAATTGCCCTTCTCCTTTCCTATCTCATGAATTTTCACTTTCCACTTGGTAGGAATAAAAAATAGAAAAGCTGGGAGAAGAAGCCTGGAAAAAAAAAATTCTTACACTCTGGACCCCTTTCTCAAATAATAAACAAAAGCTCTCCTTCTTCTCCAACAAGACTATAACAGATGTAAATAATTTGCTCAAAACCAAAAGACATGTTGCTCAACTGACTGTCCTTCGTGCACTTTTTAATCATTGTAACAGTCTCCCAAATCAGCTTTAAAAAAATTTGCTTTCGGTTCCATTAAACCCTTTTCCTACGTTTTTCGTCAGCGGAATTTGACATGCCGGCCTTCCTAAAAACACTTCCGGTGAATTCCAGCCACCCCAAATTCTTTGTAGTCCTGCTGCGTAAACCACATCGGCTGAAAAGATACCAAGTTACTAATAATTGAGGCTCCCACCCAAGCTGCGCAGGACCTTTCCGGCGGCGTGATGATCCGTATGGGAACCCCGTTTGGGACGTGATGCTCGATCTCTTTAAAGATTCTTTCATCCAAGCCCCGGAAAAGAGATGACCCTCCTGAGAGGACCACGTTCCCATATAAAGGAGCCCAAACGTCCTGGTCGCACTTCCGGATACTCCTGGTGATCATGGTATGGATGCCTGGTGCTTCAACACCGATGGTCTTGGGTGTGAAAAGGATTTCTGGTGCTTGGCAGAGATCCAGTTGGATTTTGAGGGTATTCCCATCGGGCAGCTTCATGATCTCTTCCACTTTCTTCTGAGCTTGTTTGGGATCCAAAGCCACATAGCAACAGTTCTCTTTGATGAGCCTCAGCATGGCTTTCTTGGCTCTGGCCACTAAACCAGGTTTGTTCTCCAGCAGGAGATTGGCCAAGTAGTTCGACACGTCCCTTCCTGCCAGAGGGAGCCTGGACACCCCATGAGGTAAGCAGTATCCATCATAAATTGGGACAGCATGGGTTACTCCATCTCCGCTGTCCAGCACCAAACCGGTGGTACGAGCGGAAGTGTACAAAGCTAGAGTAGCTTGAATTGCAAGGTACAAAGCTGGAACTTTAAAGCTTTCAAACATCAGCTCTGTGATTTTTTCCCGATTCTTCAGCGGATTCCTGGGGGGCTCTGAAAGAAACGCAGGCCTTGTGCTGGGCTTCACTTCAAGTTCATATCTATAGATATATCTCAACAGCTTCTCCATATCATCCCAACAGGAAATAATCCCACGTTCCACAGGATAACTCAACAAGGCCCCTTTCTTGAACAGGGCTCTGCCCCCAATATAAATTTCCTCTGGTCTCTCTCTGAAACGACCAACAACGGATGGGACAATGCACTTCGGTTCAGTTCCCCCAGTAATCCCAGCTTTGCAACACCCAGATCCATTATCAATGATTACAGCTGGGGTTTGCAAGACTTTGACATTCATCATGGCCCTGCCGTTGAAAGAGCCCAAATACTAGGATTTAGATCTGGGTGGTGTTTTTTTCTCTCTCCAGAATGACAGATAACGAAACATTCTCAGGTATTTGACATCATAAATGGGCAGGTTCTGCCCCAGTTTACTCCTTTAAACAAACAAGTTGGCAGACTCCTGAAGCTTTGGACCATGGCTATTTTTGGCATCAGCTGAAGCTGATAGGAGCTGATCCAGAACCTCTGGAGGACAGCAGGTCCTCTGACTTAAATTTTCATTCTCCCGAAGAATCCTGGAAATAGTAGTGAGGTGGAATTTAACAATCTTGACAGTGCTTCCCCATCTTCTTAAATTCTAACATCTTCTTTCATGATAGCACAAGAAAGGCAGGCAATTAAAATATTTTCTAAACACTCGTAGCCCCATTCAGGAATTTTCTCAGATTCTGACTCATTTACTTGCTAAACAGACAAATATTTTAGCCGTGCTTCAAAGGTGGAGTTGAAAGATACATTGGTGTGAATAAGCAGCACATTCCATCCCCGTGCTTTGTAGCAACCGAAAATAAATTGATCTAGTTGTTGAATATCAAATGCTGAAGATCATTAATACGGTGTAGCTCTGAGTTTGTGGGCTATTGGATGTAGTCAGGAACCACCATGCAAAATCCCAAAGATATCACAAAACAAATATGAACGGATCTAAGAAGAGAAAGGTTTTTTTTCCCCTCTCCTTTAATAAATTTGGAAAGATTTCCATCAGATACTGACAAAGAAGCTCTAATCAGTCCTTTATGGAAGGAGAATTTCTCTCTCTGCAGAATCTTAGCATGGGAAAGGAAGAACAGCCACCTATAAGATTCCATGGCCAAAATCATATTCAAATCTAGGTTTCTCCAGTCCTGATTCACCATCCTAACTTTTGGTGCTCTTTTGAGACTTCTCATCTCTAATTTCCCTGTGAATAGCAGATCTTGACTCCGCTAGATGGCAGTCAAATGTTGCAAAGATTTGAATCCTCAGAGCAGGGGAAAAAAGTGGGTGGGGGGAGGAGGAAAGGGTTAAAAAAATAAGGATGGATTCTTTTTCCAGCTAAGGTTGTCAATTGGCCAGGGAAGAAATAGGACTGGTCAGCTCTTTTGCATTTCAAAGAGATGTAAAATGCACAAATCAGCCCCTATAAAGCTTTTAATAACACTGAGGCTCACTGGCAGATCCCTGCATACCACACAAGATTCCCACCTCTGATCCCAGTAGCTTTCTTCAAAAAAAAAAAAGCTCACTAGTTAGAAAACACCATTTTCTTCTTGATTCCTTCAGGAAATATGGACAGCCATAACCAAACGAGGACAAAGAATCCCTTTGGAATGAAAAGAATGAAAAGAATTCTGGTCTAGTGAGGCCGAAGCTAAATCTTGCATTTACCCCACACTACTTAAAAGTTTTAATTACTAGCTTTAGGGAATATAGGTAGCTGAGGAGTAAAAAAATCTCCCCTCCAAGGTTTTTGAAGGAGGGATTAGTTGAAGTAAGTACCAGATTTTTGTGATGGATGTACTAAAGATAGTCCTTGACTTACGACCACAATTGAGCCCAGAATTTATGTTGCTAAGTGAGCAATGTGTTGAGTTTTGTCCCCATTTTACAACTTTTCCTGCCACGTTTGTTAAGTGAATGTCCCTGCTGTCGTTAAATTCGTAACATGGTTATTAAGTGAACCTGGTTTCCTCATTGACTTTGCTTGTCAGAAGGGGATCGTGTGAGCCCTGGACATTGCAACCGTTGTAAAATATGAACCAGCTATTAAGCATCCGAAAGTTAATCCTCAATGGGGGATGCTGCAATGGCCATAAGTTTGCAAAATGGTCACAAGTCATTTTCTGCAGTGCCGTTGCAACTTCAAACGGTCACAAAATGAACTCAGGGACTACCTGTTCTGCTTTGAAGCCACAGGCCGAACAGCAGCGCTTGTAAAAATGATCATTGCTTTGGCATTGCGCTCCAGCAGGATGCAAGTCACAGCAAAACAAAGATGGGGTGAGCTTTTGCCTACTAAAACCCGCTTGGCAATTCCAATTATAATACAAAGGCACCTGTGCAAAGAGGAGCTGAAAATAAACTTTTGACTCTGTTCCACTTGGCAAAAGGAGCTGTGATTGGCAGGGAAAGGGCGGGAGCAGTGGCACACACAATGACAAACAAACAGAAAGGATGTGCCAGCTTTTACCTTAAGAGCGTCTGCTTCTTTGTGATCAGTTTTTTGATTTGTTGCTGAGCCAACATTTGGACTTCCTAAGTAGCAGGATTGCTGCACAGCTTGGGCACCCAGAGCTATCCATGGGGCTTATTTCTCTCTCGGATCGAAGCCTTTACGACACAAACTGCCTTGCTTCCTTTAGCCTTCCTACCGTGTTTCCCCGAAAATAAGACACTGTCTTATATTTTTTTTGGCTCCCAAAAACACACTAGGTCTTATTTTCAGGGTAGGTCTTATATATTTATGGTGCCAAATAGTGGGTGTGAGTGTGTAGGGGGTGTTTGGTGCATGGTTGCTCCCTGAAAAGTCTTCCTGGAACTGGAGATTTACACTAGGTCTTATTTTTGGGGTAGGTCTTATATTACGTCAGGTTTAGAAAATTTCGGGTTAGTCTTATTTTCGGGGAAACACGGTAGCTTTGTTCCCCCTTGACTTTGCCTTGCTGGAACTTAAGTTTCTCTCTCGTCAGCTGAGAAAAGAAAAAGTTAAAAATCTTAAGACTGTATCCATCTTCATGTTAAGATTTTCAATGGCCCTTTTTTTTTTGAGGGTGGGGGATATATTCCAGTAATGCACAAATGCCCACTTTCATTTTAATAAGCTGCCACACCTTAAAAAAAGTTATTAGTGTTATTAGTTACTAGTGACAGTTATTAGTGCAAATCAAGACTTATCTGGTGAAGAAGGGAAAGGCAACCTAGCAGGAGTGCCTCCATCTGTACGTAGCCATGAATTCACCAAAAGGGCTGAGCAGTTTTAGCAAAATGAGCATCCCCTGCATTTTGCATAATATTTGATTTTTTTTTTTTGCACAACTATGCAGCTAACCACGAAGTCCCAAATCTAAAATGCTTCAGAAGAATTATCCCCGCCCTCCACATAACACACTTACGATGGTGGTGGTGGGGGAATTAAGCAGGATTCCCATTCAGCACTATGAACAGGCCTCCTAAAGAGAGCCGAGCTGGTTTAGCCTACTTTGAAATCAAGGAAATAATAAGATATATATCATCTCAAAAGAGCTGGAGTTTAAAGCATTCTGACCAGAGTCTACACAGGGCCCTTCTCTCCTCTGCCAACGATTCAGTTTGCTCTCTGCCTGTTCTCGGATGCATTGCCTTCCCCTAAATCCTCCCCCTAAACTGTCTCTTTTGTGTTTTTATCCATCCCGTTCCTCTGCCCTGAATTGGCAATTAGGACTGAAGGAAAGCGGGTGGTGGTGGTGGTGGTGCGCCTTTATTTACAGCTCTTTGAGAAAGCTGTCTGGTGCAGTCGCATTTCTATTCCTGCCTCACACGTGCTCATCATCCGATTTAAAAATAGACCTCCCTTCCCATCCTGTTTTCTATTTGTCAATAGGGCAAGGAAGGTGCTTTCTTCCTCTTCCCACATCCTGACTCTTCTCGCCCCCCCCCATTTTAAAGAAAAATCCCTTAAAAGGGGAGAGAAGAAGGAAAGATAAGAGAGAGAGAAAAGTTATTTACAGTCACTTAGGTAGACCAGAAGAGGAAAAAAAAGAGTGAATAAGGATTTTTTTTTTGCTTAAAATTTCTTGCTAGTGATAGTTTTTTAAATATATTAAGCTCCTTGCTAGAGGAAATCTGTATCAATCATGCAGGGGGTACTATATATATTTTGAGAGACAGCATAGATTTGGAAGCTGGTCTGTTGAGCAGGGAGTTACCTCTCTGTTCAATAGCTGCCAATTTCTGATTTGCTTCCCTGGTAAATTACTGCCTTTATTCCCCTTCTCAGCACCTTCTGCCTATAAACAGAAAGACATAAACAGACACACACACCCTCCCCAGGACTATGCATCCACCAAATTCTGATTTCTCCTCCTTGCAAGCTTCCTCCAGGCTCCATCCTTTACTTATTGGGCAGCATAAAACATTGGTTTCAAATACAAAGGGAAATTCATCTCTTTGGATGATCGGCCTTTTTCCTTGAGGGGCAAGCTTTCAACATGCGGTGAGGTATACACGGGAAACATCTTTAGGTGTCCTATCTCTGCTACCTTCAGCGCAATGTGCTGTATAATCTGAGAACCTGAATTCTTTGGCGCATGAACAAACTCCTTGCTCTTTTGGAAGAGGGAGGTTAGGGAGAACTCCAAAGTTGAGCCAGGTTAAAGCCAGGTTAAATAGAGGTACCGAGTTCAAGAAAAATGAGACGGAAGCTCAAATACTGTACCAGTCTGCAGACAGGAACAGGAAGTAGATCTATATGTGTGTGCAAAATAGTGGACCCATACTCTGTTTTTAATTCACTTTTATTTGTTCTTGATGGAGAGGCCTGGGAGCCAGTGAGCTGCTTTTCTTTACATGGCTCTCAACCCATTTCTTCATGTTGCATGGTGACAAAGAAAAAACTTGCTCCTCAAAGGAATTAAAAAACAAACAAACTAGCAGCGACCATAATAAAACAACACATTTGTTCCTCAGTTTCCACTGGAAACGCCAGGGGAAAGAATGAGTGGACATCAAATCTAAAAGCGCACAAACTCGCCTAGTGAAAGCGACTACAGTAATGGAGGAGTTTGGTTATCCTGTAGAACAGAAACTGGGAAAAGCAGAGGACAAGATTCAGCCTGAAGGCACAGAATTATGATTAACATAGCCTGGCTACATTGGAGCTATCACAGAAGCAGTGGGGTAGAGCAGAGAATGACAATCAGACACAAGTGTTAGAATTTACTTCTTAGAATTCAAAGCTGTGGCATAATCTCAGTTTTCAGAGCCCTTAAAATATCCTGCAGAGAAGCCAGCTGGAAAACTAGTAGTTCTGTTAGTGCTTCTAACATTTAACTTGGCATTTGGGCTTTTTTATTTTCTTTCCTCCCCTGCTCATCTTGTTTTCCTTCCGGGTTGTTTTAGAATTTAGATTGTAAAACTAGCTGGTAGAAACTGCATTTTTTAAAATATTAATCATTCTGTCAGTCTTTTGTCTGGAGACAGGATAAAAAGGCTATAGAATGAATCAGTGCTTTTTAAAACACACATACACACACAAAACAAGTATCACTCTGATTACTCCAGCCTTTTGCCCTTTGCTTTGGGCAGTAGAATCTCTTGGGTAAGTCCTGATTTTAATTTTATTTCTTTTCAGTTTTGAACTTGGATGTCAACACACAAGGGCCAGAATGGAAGCCAAAGCAAGAAACTGCCTACAGTGGTGAAATGTTGACATCTTCAGCCGGAAACCCACTTTGTCATTCATTACAAAGTTCATTTTCTTCTTTCACGGTAACTCTTTCTCATTTTATATATTTATTTATTTGGAAGATCAAGTATCATAGTTGGTCTGCAATTTTATAAAAATGTCCTAAAAACTATCCCCAGCTGCAAATTGAAGTTACAGCTAGAGTTCTGGATTCACAAAATTGGCTTAACCATAAATTATTAAATAAACCAGAGTAGATTGGATCTGTATAACACACTAGGGTATTAGTCAAGATTGTTGATAAGGGAATAATATTAAAACTGCTCAGAGTAAAGCCAAAGAGGAATGTTAATGTTATTTTCACAGGTTTCTAATTGCTTATATTTAGTTTTTTGTTCTTTCTGTTAGTCATCTGGGGTCCCAGATGGTAGAAAAAAAGTGGGATATAAGTTAATAAATGCTTTTGTTTGTTACAGTTGAAATTGACCAGACTTGTAATTGCCACTTTTATGCAATAAGCCTATTTTGCTCAGTATTTATGTTCCATGTTGATTAATATTTCACAGTGTATTAAATTCCACATCCACAAGTACATGAATAAGTATCCAAGGATACTTAACTAACGTTCACTCCTGCAATCGAATATACACTTACCTGGGAGTAAACTCATTGAATAGTGAAGTTTACTTCTCAGTAGGCATGCATAGGATTGCACAGTAGGTACCTCAGAGAGTGGAATTAAACTATTTCGATGCAAAGTCGATCATTTTTCTCCCGAGCACTGATCCAGGGAAAACCAGATGTTATTCTCATCAGCAACAGCAACATCTAAGCATGTGTTTCTAAAAACACTCATCATCATCCTCTCTAAACCAGCCCTCGAAAGGTTTCAATCTCTTGGAACTATACATATAACTTCTTTGACACTGAGTTGAAGCTAGGAAATTCGTATCTTTGTCTAGCCAGCCTGAAAATTTAAAAAAAGAAAAAGAAAGGAAAGTGAAGCAAGATAATTGGAGAAACACAAGGGAACGGGGAATTTGCTACATATAGCTGCAGCCCAAGGAATGATCAGTATTGTAATGCATCTCCTTTCAGGATGGGTGAGGATGGGAGAATCTTAGAAGCAGCATTTAATTTCAGTTAAGTTTTGAGTGTAGTAGTCTTGAAATATAATGACAAGGTAGAGTGGATCCTGCTTTGACTGAGCTGACAAACAGTTCCTATACTGCACCTGGACTGAAAACACTTTGTTGTATCAGATCAGCCCTGCCTTGACAACTTGCAGCTCTGACAGGGATAAATCCACACCCCGATCCCAAAACGTAGGTTCCCGGGTTGATTCAAATTTCAGATGAAGGCTTTTCAAATGCATGTGGCAGGGAACAGAACCTTTTCCTGTGCACACAGCAGCTTCTGGGTTCAAGCCCAGCAATCAACCACGCCGAAAACGCCCTGTGGGAAATTGGGCAAGCTGCTGTTTATTCCCAAGGTGGGAAACTGCTTTACATCCAAACCCATCAACTGAAAAGCTTGCCCCACATCAGGGCACTTCACCTCTGGATCCACCTCCAGCACACCTTTCAAGAGAAAGTCATCCCCTCCCCCAAGCAGCCAGGTCACTGGAGGGACCAGGAGCTAGCTTGTTAAGTCAGAAAGCCGCCTTCGTCCCCTTCCGTAGGGCAGCCTAGAATTTTCTCCTGGCTCCAAAAGAAAAGAAAAAAAGACCAATACGAAGTATAGTTCAGCTCAACTCCTGGCAACATGGTGGATGCACCCAGGCAAGTTTTTTTTTGAGCCACGCTCCAAAAGTGGTTTGCCCTTGCCGTCTTCTGGGAGTCTACAGATCTCCTGGTGGTCTCCCATCCAATCCAGCTTCCCAGGCTCGCTCCAGTCTGCCAAATCAAAAACCCTGGGGTCTAATCCTCAATGGAAGAAACTCTGTACTCTTTGCGGGGCGGGGGACGGAGGAGAGAAAAGTCGTCTCGGACTCCTGCTCTTCTTTCCAAGCCAGGGACCGAGAAGCGCTCCAGCTTCCGTCAAAAACTACGGCTCCCAGAATGCCTCAGCCGCCCTACAGCGCTTTATAGCTCTGGCCGGGACTTGCGGGACTTGTAGTCCCGCTCCAGCTGCAAGGAGGCTGCTGGCTCCGGGCTGCAATCCGGCCAAAGCGGCAGAAGATCCGACGGGCCGGTGAGGGGCGGGGACGCTTCCCCCCCACCGCGAGCCTCCCTCCAAGGGCTGCCTCCAGAGCTGGCAGGCGGCGGGGGCTCAGTTGCCGCGCTTGGCCGAGGCGGGCGTGAGGTTCTCGGTCAGGTAAGCCACCAGGAGGCAGATGAGGACCAGCATGACGCAGATGGAGCCCCCGACGGCCGTCATGGCGACCACGATGTCCCGCATGCCGGCTGGCTCCACAGTGAACTCCACGCACTCAACCGGCTCGGCTCCGCCGCTGCCGCTGCTGCTGCGGTTGGCGTCGGCCAAGAGGGGCTGCAGGCAGAGGCGGTAGCGGACGCTGCCGTGCGGCTCGGCGAGCAAGTAATCCCGGCAGGCGGTGCCCAGCCGCACGCTGTCGCACTGGAAACGCGTGTAGGCGCCTTCCCACGAGCAGGAGAGCGCGAAGCCGCGCAGCGGAGCCAGCCGCTCGGCCGGCCAGGCCCACTGCAGCAGGACGCTGCCGTTGCGGAGCACATTGGCTAGCAAGGCGCGGCCGGGCGAGCGATGAGCCGTGCAGCGCTCCGGAGCGCACTGGAAACCCCGCGCCGGGCTGCGGAAGCACAGCCGTCCTGGCCCGCCTTCGCTCAGCACCTTGTAAGGGCACCACGGCTCCCCGACGCCTCCCGGCTCTTCCCGGGCTTTGCGCGCCTTCGGGTCGGTGGCGCCCCAAACGCCCGGGCAAAGCAGGGCCACCCAGAGGCAGAAAGCCAACATGCTGGCCGGGCCCGGGCATGGGCAAGGCTGGATCGAGGTGTTCTTAGCGCGGCGACGGCGCCACCCCCGGAAAGCCGGCGAGGCAGGCTGGGGCGATCGCCGACCGCCCTCGCCTTAGCCGGCCAAACGGCGAGGACATTTTCAAAGTGGCCGCTTGGAGACGGCGCGGCACCCACCCTGGCACCTCCGCCCCGGGGAGGGAGGGCCAACTCCGCCCCTGGCCAGCCGCTTACCCTGCCTCCCGGCGCCGCCTGGACGCCGGGTTGGGGAGAAGCGGCTGGGTTTCTTGGCAGCTTGGCCGGTGCAGGGAGGCGTGGGGGTTTGGCTGGCTCGGGCCATTAAGAGGATGCTATCCGGACCCCGAAGTCCCCGCGAGGGAGGCTGCCTCTCTCCAAACCTTGGTGCCTGTGGACTCAGCCACTTTTGCACCCTTGCTCAAATCCAGCCTTGCGTGAAATCCAAGCGGGGTTAGACCTGGCGCAAAGCTTGGATGAGAAACCACAAGGAAAGCCTGGCATTTATTAATCAATAAACATAAATATTTTAAAAAAAATAGACTGGGAAGTGCAGAAACACTGTAGAAGAAGGCAGTGGGGAAAAAAACTGCCTAGTGAACCCACTTGGATACCCCTGCTTTTAGGAGCTTCTCTTCTGCTGCCATCCAAAGAAATGTTTACTTTGAAAAATGCCAGCCTTTGCAGGCCATTGCAGAATTTGGCTCCCCTGCAGGAACTGCCAGCCCTAGGCACAGCCAGCTCTCTGCAAACAAGACATTAATAAAACCTTGTCAGGGACACCGAGCTGTCTTGGCTGCAAAGGAAGCCAAATTTAGAACCTGCTCAGTCTAAAAAGACTCACCATGCTTGTGAGATCAAAATGAGAGTTTTGCAGAGCCAGGTCGTTTTGCTTTTTTTCACCTATAAAAAAGGAAGCCATTATTCTGGATTGAATTCTTAGCTTTCCCCAAAGATCCAGAAAGCAAGTGACAAAAGGCTGGGTTCACATCACAACATCCTTGGTTTACCTAACTGGTGGCTTGAATAGGCTTCCAAAATCCACTGAGCATCCTTAAAAACGGCAGAGGGGGAAAAGTTCTGTGGGAAAGGTAAAAAGTTTCTTAGGAGGTGGTGGGAAGCAGTCCCACCTTCCTTTTTGATAAATACTTAGTGACTTGTCCACCAGGGGGCACCCTACACATACTTTCAAAATTCCACACCTTCAATGCTCACTCTAGCCCCACCTCCCCCAAAAAAAAGTTTAGCCTTTTTTCCCTAATGTGCACTTCCAGTTAAGCTTGGAATCCTAATAGAATGAGCTTAATTAAAAAGAAAATGCATTGGCTATATATGCTGAAGCTGGACCATTTAACCCGAGCTGACAAACTGAGCTGGGGGAGAGCAAGATTATTCAGCCCTGAAGCTCCCTGGATGACTTTGTTGCAATCATTTTGCCCTGCCTGGGTTATAGAAACATTGTGAGAATGCTGTAATTGCAGACAGAAGGTTCATGGTTAATCAATGCAAGGGAAATAAAAACAGCTATAGTCTCCACTGGAAATTTAGCAGTGGATGTGTCTTCCAAGATGGTCCAAATTGCTCGCAGCATCAGTTCTTCCTTTCTAATCCCACCAATTAGACTTCGTTTGTTTTCCCTTACCATAAATTCTCCCCTTTTTTTAAAACAAAAAATCAATGGTGGCTTTCCGTCTAAAAAGAAACAGAATTATTGGAGCTGTGTTTTTAGCTGGAGCAGAAGACAGCCGTGGGTTATTCAGTTACAGAACAGGGTCTCAGGTTGGCCTGTTGGTGTTCAAGGCAGATAATCTGGAATGATGACTTCCACAGAAAAGCTAGGGAAGTCATCGTTATAGGACTGATACAAGCCAGGATCAGGAGAATCAGGGTGGAAGGACAAAGGAACAGCATGTGCAAACTAAGCCATGCAAGAAAATTTCCCAGAGGAAGATTGATAATTGGTTCAGAAAACCCTCTATGTTCCTTTCTCAGAGCCGATAAAATCCATCCTATCAGAAATTAAAGCACACTATAGACCAATTCCACTAATGCAATAAACATGATTCTAAGATGCAGACTTATAAAAAAAAAGTCACTGAAGAAGCCGACTCGTACACAACAGAATTCAGTGGTTTGCTGAGTGCCGGGGAAGATGACATTTTTAAGCATTGGCAAAACAGTATGGAAGAGAGCCTGAAATTATACCTCCAGAGAGTGCCTAAAAACCCTTTGTGGGTTGATCTTAATGGAAGGACATTCCACCCCACTGAACTCCAAGGATTTGAAGCAAGGAAACCAAACTTGGGATATCATCCAGAAACAACCTGCTCATTAATTTTGCCAGTTGGCGCCAGGTTTCTGGCAACAGCGTTTTTCTGAAGTTTGTCACTTGCAAAGGCAGCTCTGCCTAAACAGGGCTGGCAAACATGTCACTAGCCCTGGTCCCAGACAGGGATCTAGTTTTATAAAACATCTGCAGGGCACCGGATTGCTTCCCTGCAGCCTTTTTATGATATTCCAACTGTAAACTTTGTTCAGGAATTCAACCATTTGCCTTAAGGGTTGCCTTCAACACCAGTGCCAGGAAATTTCTTCAACCGTGCATTACTTTGAAACTCGACAGTAATCCTCTTCGATTGCTGCTCCCAGGGACTTGGAACAGAACCTGGGCCGTTTGGACTACATCTCCCATTCTCCCCAGCTGGGAGGGACATTAAATATCAGCCAGTCCCTCCGGAGGACTTAGGACTGGAGAAGGTGGCTCTCAACCCTACTTATATTTATTTCTGTGGCTGGCAGCAATTTGGAACAAATCTGAGATTCCCTCCAAACAGGGACTCAGCCTGTTGGTTCCCACCACAAATGCCCTATAAAAGAGACTGGTAGCAGGGAGGAGGAAGAAGGAATATCCAAGTGGGAAAAAAAATCTGCCTTTGCTCTTGATTTCTCAGCAGAGGTTTTAGGGCCGATGCCAAACCACCCTGAATCCAGACTGTCAGCTTTGATCAGACAGCTGGTGAAAGGCCTCGCATCTCTCTAACCCCTGAGTGAATTGGAAACGTGGCTTGTCCGCTACGTGGCCAGGCAGATGAATTAGCTTTGGATTAATCTGTTTGGAAAGCGCTATTTATAGCAGGCTGCCAGGGCCTGGGATGCATTAAATCAAAACTTGGAAGAGGCCTCCTCTCTCTTGGTTAACACTTTTATGGAAGCCCAGCTGCGTTTCCATATTCTGAGTTCTCCTCTTGTCAGAGACACCGGCTCCTGTTAGCCTTTGGTGGTCTCCCAGGGCCTGGCTTCTTTGCAGAGTTGAACTTTGATGCCGTCCCAAGTCCTCTTCTGTTTGAAACACATTTCCTTTGATGTCCAACTCGGAGCCCTCCAGGCAGCCCAGCCCTCTAATGTACAGCATCATTGCCTTCCCATTAAAAGCAACAAAAAGGGTCATTTCCATAAAGTCTCCTGGCGGAAACTCAAAGAGGAGAATGTACATTCGCTTGCAGAGAAATAAAAATATGGATTTAACTTCTGGTTCCTCTTGGCCAGCCATTTGATCCAGAGGGTATAAGGCAGAGGTCTCCAAACTTGGCAACTTTAAGACTTGTGGACTTCAACTCTCAGAATTCCCCAGCCAGCAGAGGAAATTGCCATAGAGATCAAGAGATTCCTATTTTCCAGGTTCCATCCCAGCAGTGTTGCAACATTTCATGGTACAAATAATTTAGCCAGTTTTCTCCTTCCCCTCTGATTGAAGGTGGGAAATGAAAGAAAAGTTCATTCCCCCCCACCTCTTTGATAAGCTGGTCAACTTCTCTAATTTTGCTATTTAGTGGGAGCTACATTTCTGAACAGCTCACACCCAGTCACCCAACCTAATAATTACACAAACCCCAACCTTTGAAAACTACTGTCCCGCAAAGGTGCTAAGAGATGCAAATGTTTTCCCAATCTGATTTTTTTTTGAAAAAAGCAATGAAAATATTTTTCAACCCTTTAAAAAAAGAGAGAGAGAGAATCTGAAATGGTTTGCTGGCACAAGTTCCCACACTGTCAACTGCAGAAGGACGAATCCATTTGGAATAAATATGCCTGCCTTTGCACGTTATGCATCTGTCAATCAGCAGCGACCTCCAGTTGCGCTCTCTTTCCATTCCCATTATGGCAACAATGACAATTCCTCCCTCGCTACTTATCCATCACAAAACCTGGACAAATAATGGATGACTTGTTACCAAATGGATTCTCTTTTTATATATGTACATACATATGAAGATGACGAGGTCACGCTGAACGGCGGTCAGGTTAATCTGAAACGGGGCCAAAGAAAACTCAAGTAGCCCAAACTAACAGTATTTCTGTGTTACATCAGGCGTTGCCCATGGTCCAAATGAGAGTAAGAGGGTAGAAGTCTTCCAAAGGGGGTGGGGGGAAACCCTTGATTTTTTTTTTAATATTTTGAGCTCCTTACCCCCACGAAGAGACATTTCTGATGTTCGTATTCACGATAGCATTCTGACAGGTTGGCACTGCGTGTGAATCCTGCCCCTGCTAAACAGCATGTGGGGAAATAGTGTATCTCCATTGGCCAAGGCAGCCCATGACTTTTCTGAAGACGGATGGAGCTAACTCTCCACCCCTCTTGGCAACTTTCAACTAAAGTAGCCAAGTTTATTGCAACGATCTTTGGTTTGGATCAATCTTGGTGGCTTATTGCTGCCTCCCGGGCCATTGTCAAAAGTACTCCTTCCTGTCAACATCTCCAACGTGGCCTTTGGCTTGGTGGGACTGTGGCAAATCTTCAGGTTCGCCCACCTCACCTCCATGGTCCTCCTGCAAAGAAAACAGGAAGTAGAAAGAGGACAGAGAAGAGCAACAAAGATAATCAGGGGGCTGGAGGCTAAAGCCATAAAGAACAGTTGCTGGAGTTCGGTGTGTCTAGTTGAATGAAAAGGGCCGGAGTGGCATGAGAACAGTGTTCCAATATCTTAAGGGGCTACCACAAAGAAGAAGACTGGCAACCTATTCTCCAAAGCAGTGAAGGGTCTTAGCACTTCTGTCCTGAAGGCAATGAATGGAAACTAACCCTGGAAAGAAGGAGAAACTTCCTAATAAGGAGGACAATTAACCAGTGGAACAGCTTGCCACCAGAAGTTTTGGGTGCTTCATCACTGGAGGTTTTTAAGAAGAGACTGGACAGCCACTTTTTTTTTTAATTACATTTATATCGCCCTTCTCTGAAGACTCAGGGCTCACAATTTTGGAGCACAATCCAATGTGCTCAGCAATAGCCTTCATTCCATTGTATATGCCTGCTTATTACTAAGCGGCATTTTTACAAGGTCAGCTAATTGCCCCCAACAATCTTGGGCCCTCAATTTACCTCCCCCGAGAGGATGGAAGGCTGAGTCAACCTTGAGCCTGGTGGGATTCGAGCCTACAGTAATTGTAGGCAGCTGGATCTTAAGAGCAGGCATTTAACAGCCTGAGCCACCAAAGCTCTTGTCTGGAATGATATAGGGCCTCCTGCTTGAGCAGGGAGTTGGACTAGAAGACCTCCAAGGTCCCTTCCACCTCTGTTATTCTCTGCTGTTACTCTTCCAATCAACCCCAGAGAGGATCAAATTAACACCCCTAGTAGAAACTTCTTTTGCTTTGCTTTCTCCCCAAATATCCTACCTAGGTGTCATGGTGAGGCAGGCAGACTCTGGCTTATTTCCTTAAGTGCCAGAGTCAGCCAACTCACAACTCCTTGCCACTTTGCCTTTCTCAAGGACGGACCGATCCCAGCTACTTAGCTTTCCTAGCCTTTCCTGTGCTCGATGCCTTCCAGGGGCTTTGGGAGTGATGATTCCCACAACCCAGCCAGCACAAGAAGAAAGGACAATCTGAACGATGATGAGTTGACAAGAGATGGAAAGCGCACTGTTGCCTGACCCTCATATCTTTGTGGTGATTGTTGAGAAGATTTGTCATATTAAGCTCCCTAAAGGGAACGTTGTCGGCGAGAGATCTGCAGCGAGCAAGAGAAGGAAAGAACCACGTCCTATTCCAGGTTTGCAAGCGTGGTCACCTGGAAGGGACCCTCCCTCACCCTAAGCAGCCAACCTCCCTTGAAGGCCGATCAGCGCATAGGGACACCTTTACCAGCACGCTCACAGAAAGGTGGCCTGCGAGAAAAAAATCAGAAAAAGAGCACCCTCAGGCTTCATACAGGATCTTGTTCTTGGTCCTCCTGATAATCGTCCATTAAATTGTCAGTGACTTTATTTGACCGATCAGCTCCCTGCGGAACAAAGCACACACCAAAGAATAATTGGTCAGATGAAACACTAAGAAATAAAGAGATCTTTAAAATGGTGGGATAGATTGCGATGGCCAAAGGCAAGCCGCCTCACGGTCAGCCTATGTAGGGGCCTTCAAACTTGACAGCTTTAAGACTTGAGGACTTCAACTCCCAGAATTCTTCATCCAATCCATGTTAACTCAGGAATTCTGGGAGTTGAAGTCCCCAGGTCTTAAACTTGCCAGGTTTGAAGACCCCTGCTATAGAGTGACTGAAAATTCAGTGTTGCTGGGCCAAACAATTTTGGAGGTGGGGGGAACCTAATGGACCAGGAAATCCTCCATCGAAACTATTTACAACTGAAGGAACCCAAGCAGGCCGCTTTCCAACTGTAACACATTTGTTTTACATCAGAAAATGCTCGAAGCCCCTTTCAGAGTCCAACCCCAAACCAGTTTGGGGCATTTAATTCAGGAGATATTCCCAAAGATCCTCTAGTCCCACCCTGGGTGGAATTCCGCTGTCGGTTTCACTACCAACATCTTCCTTTCAGCGTCGGTTTCTGTGTCCCTCCACCCAACTCCTAAATGGATAACAACGAACCTTCGGTATTTTTTCCTTGCTCACGGCATTAGCCGGCCGATTTGTCTGGGGAGTCTGTTCGGCCGGATCCGTTTTTTCTTCAAAGCTAGGTCGTTCTAGTTCTGCCTCCTCAAACTCGTCTTCCCCTTGATTGTTGGGATCCTGAGCTGGGTCAGCAACATCTTTAGGTCCCTGGGAGGAGAAAGATCACTTAGACAGGGGCTCAGCCCTTTGAGGTAAACCAGCTCAGGAAGGAGACCTTTGCCGTGGTTCCAGAAACACCACTTAATTGTTAAAATTATATCAGACTGTTGAAAGCCAGCCAAGGGTTTTGCCCCCTCTTATACTTAATAAAAGCAAAGTGGAGTTATTTTGGGTGTCTTCGTCACACCTTTCCTATTCAAGGGCTGAGGTGTCATTTCCTTTTGTCAGCAACACCTGAATAACTTTATCAAGATTATCTCTGCATGTCTTTATAGGTTTCACATGATGCCAAATGTCAGCCAAGCCATCTTCTTTATAGAATAGGTATCTGTAATTGAAGTTCTTCTGGTATGGACATACCTAAACCATCTCAAATGATTTGACATTCTCTTTATTTCCACACCACCTTTCTTCTCTGTTGCTCCAGCTGGGTCTACCATATTTATTTATTTATTCATTTATTTATTTATTATTTGGTCTTATATGCCTCCCTCTCTCCCGAGGGACTCAGGGCGGCTCACATAAAAACAACCATACAAATTACAAAAGTTAAAAAAGAATTAAACCAAATTTGACCAAATAATCATTAAAACCCACTAACAAACATTTAACATATTAAAACAACCCCCCCTCAGTCCAGGACAGCCTGTTCGAATAACCAAGTCTTTAGACCGCAGCGAAAGGAACGAAGGTCGGGGCCAGTCGCAGCGCCAGGGGAAGCTGGTTCCACAAAGTGGGTGCCCCCACAGAGAAGGCCCTCCCCCTAGGGACTGCCAGCCAACATTGTCTAGCCGATGGTACCCCAAGGAGGCCCTGTCTGTGGGCGCGCACTGGGCGATTGGTATTCGATACTGGCAGGAGATGTTCCCGCAAGTACCCCGGCCCTAAGCCATAGAGAGCTTTGTAGGTAAGCACCAACACCTTGAATCTCACGCGGAGGGCAGCTGGCAACCAATGCAGCTCGCGCAGGAGGGGTGTAATATGGGAGTATCGGGACACCCCCATCACAACCCGCGCGGCTGCATTCTGCACCAGCAGAATGAAAACAAATCAGAATAATTAAAAAAGAGACTTAATTAACTGCAAGGTGGGCAGGAGCTAGAGCAACTAACAGGAGCTCACCCCCATGCATGAAGCTTGGATCTCGAACCCAGGCTGCTAGTGTTTTAGCTGACAAGCTCCATGCGTTTAACCTCTGAGCCATCACCATGTCAGCTTCGTGCATCCTGGTACCTAGAGTAGCCATTCTCAAACTGTGGTCTAGGGACCACTGGAGAGGGGCCTGAGACTGTTTCAGGGGTTCTGCAGAATCAAATATTTTAAAGTTTCCAGATACAGCCCACATCAGCCAAAATTCTTTGGGGCCTTCAGTCATTTTTAAGAATGTAAAGGGATCCTAAATGTTTGAGAAAAGAATGTAAAGGGATCCTACATGTTCGAGAACTGCTGCCCTAGAGAAGCAGAAGAGGCTGTTTTAATATATGGTCTTGGTTTTAATAAAAAAATATTTCTGAGCCAAAGGAATGCTTGTTTTACCAATGCAAGACTGTATAAAACTATGTCCCTAGTTCAGATTAATTTCAGTGTGAAGGGGAAAGAATTTGTTGATAGTTTATAAAATGTACAGAGTTGTGTTCATGGGTGTGGTGGGTGTTACGGGGCAGAAATAAATTTCCCTACCCTTTTTTTTAATCATGCTAACCTAGGTCTACTGAACCAGTCAAACCACAATTGGTTCCCACAACACCTTAAACCCCCTCCTCTTAGCAAAACACAATGGTGTTTGCATAATGTTTGGTACACTGTGCTTTCTTTAGCAAACTGACTTGGGCAAACACCAAATCCTCCTTCATCTAATTGCATTTTGGAACTCCTTGCTGGAAAATGTGATGGTTGTTACTAGCATGGATGGTTTTGAAAAGAGGCAATTGAGAGAGAAGGCTATTAGCTGTTCCAGAGAGCCTTAAATCCTGGGTTCCCCCCCACCCCCCAACAACTGTAGCCCAATGCAACTGCCAGCTGAACTTGGCAATTCTTATTCATCTGAACCTTGGGCATGCTCCCATCTCAACAGCTCTTGAGCACTTCACAAAAATAACTTTTCAGACCTTGCTTTAAATCCCAAGTTACTTCTTTACATATGGAGAACAGCAAAAAATCCTTGCTCACCATCTGTTTCGGGATAATAGCTTCCTTCTGTAGGTATGTGTGGTTTTCTTTCTTCGTCATGCCAGCATCTGAACAAAGCAAAGTCAACAAGTACTGGGAAGGGGATGAGGAAAAATTAAAACATTGAAAAAACTTAATAGGACTTTGCCTACTTCCAAATTTCCTTGACCAAGGATGGATGTTCCTACCCTCCAATTAATGTAGCTGAGGGTGTGTCGATATTCTGCAGACACTTTTCACTTTCCTTGAACGGTCACTAAATGAACTGCTGTAAGTTGAGGGCAATCTGTACCGCTTCATTGTACTTTACAGCCCTCTCTAAGCGGTTTGTAAATGTCTGTCTATCGCCCCCTCCCCTCCCCCCAACAATCTGGCTCCTCATTTTACTGACCTGGGAAGGATGGAAGGCTGAGTCAACCTTGAGCCAGTCAGGATCGAACTCCTGGCTGTGTGCAGAGTTAGCCTGCAATCCCACATTCTACCCACTGCACATCATATTGCAATCACTTCACAGGTCAAGAACATTGGATATTTGGGTTTTATGGGAAGAAGACCCTGAGATCCAGCAAGCCCCTGGCATATATATATAACTCCCTCCCTCTGTCAGTTCGTTTTTTGCTAACCACCAACTGGGCAGCTGGGTCGATCATCATTTTTCTTCCTACAGTTCAGTCATAATTTGCATTCTCCTTCACCCCAATAAGTTTCCAATCAGATCCTTTCGTTAAAACATCCCCCCCACTTCCAACATGGAGTCCAAGTTGAAACCCAACATTTGGATTTCCCACAGGCTCCCCCTGTGACCCTATTCTCAAAGGGTTTTGGCTTTGATGGGAAGCAATTAACCCCCGTTCTCCTAGGGCAGTTGCATGGGACAATTCACATTGTGAAACTAGGGCCACCTGCCTGGTACTAGTCACATTCCAGAGGAGATTTGCTTTCTCACTGTTCCATTTTCTGCCACATCAATGTTCTCTATAGGTGTTGAGCTGCTTGTATAACTCTCTGTTGGCTCTTTTCCCTCTTCTGGCCCATCGGTGCATCTGTCCCTCTGCCCTCTGCCTTGAAGGCTGCTATGGCTACCCCACAGAAGAACGGAGCAGCAGTTAAAGAGTTGGTTTACGACCAGGGAAAGACAACAACTTGAAATCTCAAATTATTTTAGATTGTAAGGTGGATGAGTCTATTTTAAAAGACAGCGTGCAACGTCCTCGCAGCAGTTTTTCCCCAAGCTGAGAAGTTACCAGGAATTCTGCTCCCAGAATTCTCCAACCAACACGGTCATGGCTGAGAATTCTGGGAGTTGAAGACCATTGCTTCTGGAGATCATCAAGGTTGGGGATATCTGGCTAGACTGTTGGAATATGAATGAGGAGATCCAGGTCAGGTTAAAGTCCTCACAGTCTGGTCCCATTGGGTTGACTCTCACTATGAAGTGAAGACCCAGCTGAAGACAGAAGTGAGTACCCACCCTTGAGGAAAAGTGAGATATAAAAATAATAAAAGAAGCATTAAAGTCAGCCCAACTTCCGATATCTCTGGAAACGTGATAAGGTTCCATCTTGGCTCACCTTAAGTAGGTGGATAAAATCCCTTGTGAAGGTGGATAAGATCTACACTCACTATCTGTCCACCCAAGGCAATTTAAAACAGGATCCCAACTTCACCCACAAAACTCAGACCCTATTGTATCTTGAAGACTACACACTCTACACAATTGTCCCCTTTTCTGTCTCTGACGATGGGACCAAACCTCACCATGTTGTTCAATCCCTCCTCTTCAGCCTTACCTGCGTGCAGGTCTCTCTCATCTGTTCTTCCTTTTTCAGCTCCCCAGAGGGTGTGTCGCGGCCGCCCTGTTTCCGTCTTTGCTTGGCTGCCCTCTGTCCTGCCTTGCTCAGGTACGGTATCCAGGTGATACCTTTGCAGGTAAGGAAGAGCTCTCCCATCATTCATCTGCGAGTTGCCTTTGTTGACTATCTCTTGCCATCTGCGGAGGGAAGTGACCATTACAAGCACTGTTTTGCCATTTGTTTTGAATAACAGAATAACGGAGTTGGAAGGGACCTTGGAGGTCTTCTAGACCAACCCCCTGCCTAGGCAGGACACCCTACACCACTTCAGACAAATGGTTATCCAACATCTTTTTAAAAACTTCCAGTGTTTCTGGAGGCAAGTTGTTCCACGGATTAATTGTTCTAACTGTCAGGAAATTTCTGCTTAGTTCTAAGTTGCTTCTCTCCTTGATGAGTTTCCACCCATGGCTTCTTGTCCTGCCTTCAGGTGCTTTGGAGAATAGCTTGACTCCCTCTTCTTTGGGGCATCCCCTGAGATATGTCTGCACTTAATGCCTAATGGAGCAAGAAGACATTCACCCCAAATACCCTGGGGGAAAAATCAAAGATTTGTTGGGAAGGCGGAAACAAATTTTGCTAAAAGAAGATGGGTCCAATCCCTCAGCGAACCCAAATCCCAGGTCAGAACGCAGACGTCATTTAAATTTTTGTAAAAGAAAACCAAACAAACCAAACACTCAGCTCACTCTCAGTTCCTCTGTCTTTTAGGCTGGTCTATTTTTAATATTATACATAGTTCAAGTGTTCACAAACATTGCATGGCATCTTGGCAGTGGCTCAAGGGGAGAATTCTTTTAAGTGAAAGGAAGGCAGAGCTGCAGAGATACAAGCTTATAGCTGATCTGAAGAAGGAGCATAATATCTGGGGAAATAACTATTTGCATAGTTTTTACATTTGATGTTGGAGTCAAACTTCATCTGCCCCTCCCGGTGTTAACATTGAGATCACATAGTATACTAATGCAGATTGCTTGTTATTAAGTTAGTGTACAGGTGGCATGACTATAGGGATGGTGCTGCGGTTGTGCGAAAAGTGGTCATACATTACTTTTTCATCGCCGTTGTAACTTGGAATGGTCCCTCAACAAACTGTTGTAAGTCAAGGACTACCTGTATTGCGTAAATCCACATGTCGCGGTATGTAAGCCGTGGCTGTCGACTTCCCAAATTAGCCACAACTACCTGA
Organism: Naja naja; assembly: GCA_009733165.1. Lineage (NCBI taxonomy): Eukaryota > Metazoa > Chordata > Lepidosauria > Squamata > Elapidae > Naja > Naja naja. The sequence continues at coordinate 5,192,427 of CM019158.1, read as the reverse complement.
TTGTGGTTTGTTCAAGAAATAACGCTTAGCATAATGCATGAATGAGTTTACTGACTGGGCTGGGTACCCCAAGAAAAATCCAAGGATTCACTTTGGATCTTCAGCGTGCAAAGCAAGACACACTCTTTTGCACAGGTTGGTAGTGGCTTGCAAATCAAAAGCTAGAGCAACCTGCTAGGTGGGCGATGTTGTTTCATAGCCAGGCAGGGCCCTTCAATTCAGAAAGAGCAAAATACCTCTGCGCCCGTTGGTCCTGCTTGTTGGAGAGTTTTTCTTCCAACACCCGTCCTTCTTCCGAAGCAGCTGGGAGGTTGAGCCTGGGTTCGAATTCTTCTGGATGGCCCTGTTGCCCCTGCATGTTGTCTCCTGCTTCTGGATCCTACAGTGAAAAAGAGAGTAGAAGAAGAAACCATGGCTGTGTGGTGTTTGGACCTAATTCTTACTCGCCGGAAAGATTCTAGATCAATGATTACCTCCCAGCCTCCTTTCCTCCCTTGAAGGAAGGAAGTAAAATTGAACTGAACAGGGATCAAAGATTTTTCTCCATTATTTGTATGGAATCTACCAGTATTACTTTGATTTAATCAAACTCATTTAAACTAATTTCAAAGCTACGGAGAGCCAGATCTGGATAGGAGACCTTGAGCAAAACTCTAGAGCTAAGGGCTCTATCAAAGAAGACCTCATCAAATCACTTCTATACGGTGGTCCCAAAGACTCAGCCTATTGAGAGGGCAACTCAAAGGAGGTTTTACCTTTACTAAAGATATTTTTTATTCAACCAGACACCTTGGAATGGTAGCAAGGGGGCCAATATTCATATAAAAAACTTCATGGAGGCATAAATCCCAACTTGTCCTCAATTTCTCAGTCTCCACTTGTCTTCTAGGGAACCATTATGTGGAAGGGTGCTATCTTAGCAGCACCTACCAGAAGCTGTCCATGGTGCTGATGACATCTTACATGACTTCATTAGTCCACTCAAGTAGACTTCTGCAACTTTTATCTATCCAAACTCATCCAATCCATTTATGCTTGGACCAAAAGCATATGAATATTTTCACCTGGTTCTGCACACTATTCATCATCCGGGTGTAACGAATCATGGGTGCCTCTTTGTGCCGGGCTGGCGGCTGAGCCGCAAAGGCCAAATTAACTTCCTTAGGTGGGACCAGTTGACCAAACAGCACGTCCCTTTGGGCTCCGGCTCCGTTGTTGTTCTGTGAAACACGGTTTTCATGCACCACATTCTCTTCTTGACGTTTGATCCCAGGGGGTGGAATGGCGAAAGAGTTCCCAGCTGGAACCCCAGCTTGGTCCTGGGGTCTCGGAGGTGCTTTAATGCCATCGCCCTTGGAGGCCTAGAAAGAGGAGCATAAAGTAGACTTGAGAAAGACTGTCCAGAAACAAAAAAAAAGAGCAACCAAGTGTTGACATGATAGAGTGTCCAGCAAACTTGTTCTCCATAAAACTCCATTCCATTCTCCTTTTAAAGTGCCAGTGAATCAAATCCAATTCCTTTTGTGCTTTTTCTACTGATTTTCAGTGTCTTCTTTTCATTGTTGCTACTGTTCTAAACCTTTGGGTTTCCCCAGTCCTCCTAATCATGTTTTGCCTCCATAAACTATTTGGAGAAAGATGTCTTCTAAAATATGAAATGACATTGATGGACTGGGCTACTAACTGGGACGAGATGTTGGAAACACACCATATTAGCCCTTAAGGAATTGCTCTGGCTTCTGGTCTCTTTTCTAGCACAATTCTGAGCCTCATAACTCACCTTGACGTCTCTGCCAAATTTACGATGAGCTCAGGTTTGCTAAATAACCTGCCCATCATCTCCTGTTTGTTTATACAGTGACATGTTTCCTGCCTTACAAATTCTCCCCCAAATATACATAGCGGGGGGTGGGTGGGTGGGAAATTGCAACGAAATGAGAAGATTACAGGCCCCCGGGATGTATCCTACAGAGTTCCAGAAAAGGAGATGATATTAGGGGAGAGAAAATACATCTGGAAAACAAAGGCTTTGTCCCTCGTTTCTCTAAGGCCAGCCTTGAACCTTCGCCTCCTGAAGTGAAGCAGGCAAAAACTGGAGATAAGGCATTTCTGAGGCCCCCAGCCTTAGATGGTTTCCCAGCTGATTTCAACTCTGGCAAACTTCCGGAGGATACTGGCCCCAGATTTATTGATGCTGCTGTTCGCAGAATTAGCTAGCGGGCCAGCATGGGATTTTAACCTCTTTGAGAATCGAACTGTTTTCTTACAATATGGATTTGTTCTCCAAGCTGGCTTGATCACCAGGTCAGCAGCAATTTCCTGCAAACTACCTCCCAAACAGTTTCATGGGTGGGCCAGTGGAGAAACAGAAGTGTGCATTGTTTTAGCCTAATTTTTGCTTCTCCCAAAAAACCCCAAGCTTAAAAAAGAGAAACAAGTCCAGGGTGGTTCTAGAAGAAAGGAACCTGGGACCAGCCTGCCGTTTTCCCTGGCATTTCCAAGCAAGAGGCCAAACTTTTGGAAGGGGAACTAAGAACTGGAATGTTGTACCTTTGGTCTAGCAAACTGCAACACGTTTGACCCCAGAGGCTGACCGTAACGCTGCTCTTTGGCTGTTCCTGCATCCTTAAAACTCGGCATCTTTTGAAGGGTTTCCTTGAGCTTCCGGAACTCTTCCATCTGAACCTGGAGGGAGAGCAAAGATCCACAAAATTCCCAAAGCTTTAGATCTTTGATAAGAAGAGACCTATTAGATCAGGAAGTCAAGGTGCTGAGACCGATCCATTTTCCTTCTTACTGTTCCCCCACAGCCATTATCCAGGCCCCCCGAGTTGTCCTCAATCTGCCTTTTCCTCCCCAAATTCCTCTAAATCGCTTTCAGAAGCCATCTGCTGTATAGAACGGCCTCCATATCCAGTGGCAGTGAGTTCCCCAGGTTAAACCCCCTTAAAGCAGCCTTTCCTTTGACATCTCCCACATTAGCCCATCTGCCACTTTGGGGTAAGGATGGGGAGTTGTTATCTTGTGTTAAGGGAGACCCACCTGTCTAGCTTTTGGCTATGCTGGCTGTGAAGCACGGGCGCTGAGGTTCGGCACCTCCAAACAGGGCCAAGGGCTTTCACGGAGGACTGAGCACTGAGTTACCTGAGCATTGAGGAGCTGTGAGTGGACATCCTGGTGGGCTTTCCGAAGCAGCTTGCTCTCTTCCCTTAGTTTAAAAACAGTATCTGGAAATTCAATTCAGTTTGGTTAAAGGGCACTCTCCTCCTTCTTTCAGCCTCCTCCTTCTCCTAGAGCAGTGGTCACCAACCAGTGGTCCGTGAGAAAATTTTGGTGGTCCGCAGAGAAATGTCACCCCCAAAGCCCCCCCAAAACAATTAATCCAGGCTGCACAGGAACACAAGGCTGCGCCGCACACATGGCCCGTGGGAACACAAGGCTTGCGTCGCTTGCATTGCAAACGACACGAGGTAGTGAGGGGAGGGATCAAATGGCAGAGGAGGGGAACTTGCTCCACTCGCCCCACGTGCCTGGCCTGGCCACCAGCCTGCTTCTTTCCGCTTCTTTCTTCTTCTGCTTTTGGCTGCAAGAAAGCAGCAAAAGTCTTTCTTTCTCTCCCCCAAACTCCACCAGAAATGAGTCTTTGGGACCCTGCAAGGCATCCTGCTCCAAGAGGCTGCACCGGCACGACAAGTCTCACAAAGACTCATTTCTGGCGGAGTTTGGGGGAAGAGAAGGAAAGACTTTTGCTGCTTCTGCTGCTTTCCTTGCATGAAGCCAAAAGTCTCTCTCTCTCTCTCTCTCTCTCTCTCCTCTCCCTCCCTCCCTCCCTCCCTCCCTCCCTCCCTCCCTGAGAACAGAGCTGGAGACAGTATCCTGCAATTCCAAATAAAGAACGATCGATCGGTAGGAAAACGGGGTGGGGAATTTTCCTGCAGACTTCTTTGGGGATTTTCCCAGGGTCTCTGATCCGCAGGACTTAAAATTATGAGTATGGTGGTCCCTGAGGTCCAAAAGGTTGGCGACCCCTGTCCTAGAGGGGCTTGGATGCCATCTTTAAGAGGGCATTCCCCTCGCAACCCCTGGGCTCACTTTAGAGCCCAGGGAATGCCCTTTATGTCCTCCCCACCTTGTAATCCCACCACCTCGTTGTCCTTCTCCCGTTGCAGCTGGGAGTATTTCTGGTTGTGGGTCTCCAGCGCCTTGCGATGTTCCAGTTTCAGCCCGTTGTGTTGCAGCTGCAGGTCCAGAAACTGCTTCTTGACTTCTTCGTGCTGGTTCTGGGGAAGAGTCAAATCCAAAGCAAAAACATTGGGAGCAGCAAGGCCTAAAAAGAAGGGAGCATCTCATTTTCTGCCTTCCCAAATTCCACCATTTATGGTGCCTGTTTTTTTTTTTTTCTGTTGATCCTAAGCCCAACTGGGCAGGTTTAGATGGAAGGCGCAGTCCAAGCTAATCCTCGACTTAACAACGGTTCAACATTGCAACGGCACTGAAAAAAGGGACGACTGTTTTTCAGGCTTATGACCATTGCAGCATCCCCATAATCACGTGATCAAAATTTGGACTCTGGCAACTGGCTCCTATTTATGACCACTGCAGTCTCCTGGAGTCTTGTGATCCCCTTTTGTGACCTTCTGACAAGCAAAAGGGAAGCCAGATTCACTTAACAACCAACTTAACCACTGCAGCAATTCGCTTAACAACTGTAGCAAGAAAGGTTACAAAATGGGGCAAACCCCACTCTCACTTAGCCACGCAAATGTTGGGCTCAATTGTGGGTCTCAAGTTGAGGTCTATCTGTACATAAGCAACCAGAGAGGATTTCTTCCCTAAACTTGGTACCTGGAAGGAATAAAATCCAGTTTTGGGGGAGGGGGGGAACCAGGATTGAAATTCTCCCTGCAACAGTTTCGCTGAGTTTGGATTATCACGGAACCAAACACGTCTGACTTTCTTACCTCTTAATGTGTACTTATCCAATTGAGCCCATTTTGCATCTGGCTCAGGGGCTGGTTTCTAATTTAAGCCGAGCAAGCTGATCCAGGAGAGCTGAAGTCTCCCCCCGAGTGAGTCTTGGGGAAAATGCACACAGGGCTGCAGCCAGTGTTCCATCAAGCCAGGCTGACACATAATCGATAACTCCCGATGGCATGACGCAATGGTGCAGTGCTACTTAACATGGCCAAGTTTACAAGCCAAACAATTGCTGCTTTTACTTGAGCAGCAGGAGGGAGAGATTTATGGGGTTTTACTGGCCTGGCCTGTTCCCATCCTTGGATCCCCTCAGTGTGTTGGTGCGTGGGGTTTGTGTGTGTGCTGAATTGAGTGAGGTAGGAATATTTGCCATTCTAGCTTTCCCTGCCTCCAGTCTTCCTCACTGTTTCTGCAACCCTCTTGTCATCTGTGGCAATTAGCAAGGGATAATTAGGGTTGCCAACATTAGCCAGACCCTGCGGTTTTAAAACTCCCTTGTTCCCAAAGTGGTTGAGCTGTCCAGTGTTGGAAACAGTGTCCTGTTCTTATCCAAGGCAGGGCAGCAAATCTCTGATGAATACAGAATTTGAAAAAACCTGGCCTATCTCAGGCTTGAATTGTGAGTAATTTGAATGCCAGGAACTGTTGAAAACAAGATGCTGGATTACATTGCCCTGAATAGTGACTGTTGTGGCCTGTCGGCCGCCAGCCCCTCCAGCAGTCAAATCAGAGGAGGACGAGGAGGTGCGGGAATCAGGGTCAGCCTCAAGGCAACCTGAGAGCTTCGATGGGGAAGAGGGAATGGAGCTGGCAGAGAGAGAGAAACAGGCGGAGACTGGCCTGTCCATAAGCCCTCAGATGGAGAGTCAACAGCCCCCAGGTCTGGAGGTGGCTGTTGAGGAAGAGGAGGAACAGCTGGGTACAGGGCCTGATGTGCAGATGCACAGAAGGCGGAGGAGAGGAGAGCAGTGGAAATCTATGAGCCAGTCCTTGGGACAGAAAAGCCACTGCTGCTAGCAAAGCCCCACCTAGCTCTGGGGATAAAAGGCAGGGGGTGGAGATGAATAGGTGTGGCAGACAACTATTCATCTCCCTGCTGGACAGACTTGTTAGCCTGCGGTGAGAGAGAAACTTTTTCCCGGGGCTGCTGATGCTCCCAATAAAGGAATCATTGATTTAACTTTAGGAGGTTTGTCACGTTTGGGGAGTCAGAACAGTGACAAGTGCTCTCCAGCGCATGTCTAGACAGCCACAGGCTACCCAGTCTAACCAAACTTATAAATACAAGGTGAGGAAGGGTTTCCTTACCTTCAGTATCTTGTGCTGTGAACTTAAGGAACCATATCTATTCATAGAATCTTGCTGTGGTGAGAAAATCACAATAATTAATGATTTCAACTAACTGGGCAAATAACTCACAATTGTCTCTTTCTCTTAAACCTACATAAGCACCATCCTCAATGCTCCTGCTGGGTTTGCATCCATTTTAATGGCCTACATTGAATTTTGCTTGTTTTCTCAAATTAACCCCTCCCAGGTTCACACAACGCATCAAATCACCCTCGGAGCAGATAGGCTTAGAACCCTATAACTTACCAAGATTCATCCCCTTGCAGATTCAGAAAAAAAACAAACTTAGCACGTAGTAAAATTGCAACGAGAGAGTGAACACACTCTTTTTATTAAGGGCAAGTTTTAAGTCCTGCCACAAAGTCCCGAGAAGGCGAGTAAGGATGGGTTAGCAAAGGAAGAGAAAATATTCATTGAAATCTAGCACACCTTGGATCTAGACTGATCCTCTAAAACTCTTCTCCTCTCTTTCTTAAACACACATATGCCTTCCAAAGGAATCCAGTTTTACCCACCTTTTCTTTGTTGAGTGCTTCCTGCGCCTCCAGTTTGTATACTAAAAAATCTACAAGGCAAAGCAGAACAAAAAGGAAATAAAAGGAAGGAAGGAACAGGGAAAACAGTGAGATGCAGGTTTACTGAAGCCTGCTTTAGCTTGCGGAGAGGTTTATGAAGTTAATTGGATGCAATGTCCCCACTATTTAAAAAAAAAATCCTGGGCAAGCAAGTAAAATTTTAATCTAAGCTAATAATATCTATCTATGAGTGGTTACTGGAATACACTGCATTCCTGGGAGCATCAAGTAAGGAACTGGAGGCCCCAGTGGGCGAATCTTAATGGAAGATTAGCATGGATACATTTCTGTAGATTTCATATTTTGATGAATTAAAGACAAATATTCACATCCACTGGACACCCATATATGTCTTTTGAGGGTAGAATCGTTGGTTCGATACCATTGCAGCATTAAAAATGCAACAGCAGTTGTGCATTCTCCAAGGCAACTTCCTTTGAGACACCAGTAATTTTGCCCATTAATTTTGTCCTGGAGAAATCATTGCCTTAATAGATGACTAAGTTCTTTAGGATCTTGCAACTAACAGGAAAGGATTTTATGATTCCTAAGTCATGATGATTATACTAAAGGTTGGAAAGACACCAATTCTCCATCAGTCCTTCCATGGTCTAAATTATTCGTCTCTCTTCCTTCATCGGTACAAATATTTAACTATCACAGTTCCAGTGAAAGGGCTAGGAATCTGGGTTGCATATGTCTGCTTGATTTTTTATTTTCTTCTATTTTTAAGGTAAGGTTCCCTCAAGACCTACACAATTCCTGGTGACCACCTGGATATTATCTGTGTCATTATCCTGGCCGCCCAAGAGAAATGCTTTCCTCCAGTTGTTTTAACACCTTTACACTCTAGACTGTTTTTGTTCTTTTCTAGTTCAACACCTGCAAATAGGGCTGACCAATACCAGAGGTGCTCAGTTAGAGGAGGGGGCTGGATTTTGTAGCATGAAAAAACAATTTGATGGTTGAACGATTTCCATGACTGATCTTACTTTTCTGCACCCCGACATACAGCCCCATGGAACTGTTGGAGACCACCACTCACTGTTGGACCCCATAATTGGTGACTCATATGGAATTTTAGGATTTGAACCTATCAGTTCTGCCCTCTGCTTTTTACATAATCCTGACCAGTGGTGGGATTCAAATTTTTTTACTAAAAAAAAAATGGCTTGGTGAGTATGGTGTGGCTTGCTGGGCATGGCAGGGGAAGCATATTGCAAAATCTGCATTCCCTCCCCACCCCACTAACCTGCTTTCCAGCTCTGTTCTCCTGTGCAGGGCAACCAAAGAAGAGCCAGTTGCTCAGCTGGGACTCAATGGGAGGCAGAGAATAGATGGGGTTGGCGGGCCAGTCAGAGGTGGGATTTGCCAGTTCTCCAAACCACTCAAAATTTCCGCTACCAGTTCTCCAGAACTGGTCAGAACCTGCTGAATACCACTTCTGATCCTGACCCTTAAAAATCAGGGGTGTCCAATTTTGTCAACTTGTGGACTTCAACTGGCTGGGGAATTCTGGGAGTTGAAGTCCACAAGTCTCAAAGTGGTCAAGGTTGGACCCTCCCCACCTTAGATTATCCTATGAATTCTTCAGTGCCAGACAAATTTAGCCATCACAGCGCTAAAGAAGCATAGAAGATATTTTGTGTCCTGCAAGATTTCACTGCTCACTTCTTCCTCGTGGCCCATGGAACCTGCCTCTGTCTGATTTTAAGTGTCAAGAATTAAAATCACACTGGAACTATCTTTTCAAAAGAACAGATCCTGATCCGAGATGGAAAACGTACCTTCTTTCGTTTTCTTGTGTTCACTGCGTTCTTTCTGCAAGGAACGCTCGAGCCGGGATCTGTGTTCGTAAACGACTGCAACCAAGTTGAAAAAAGAGAATTACGTTCAATAACAAGCAAAATGCAACCTGAACATTCACACAGTTAAGAGTTCTTTATTTTTTTTTAAAGAATCCATGTGCATTGGGTTCAGTGCATCCCAGAAAGTGGATTGCAGGATATTTCCATCCATCAAATTCAGTAAATATAGTCACCTAATGAATAATGAATAATTATTATTCCTGCCTGCCACATAGCAATTAAGGATCCAAATTTTAAAATGCTAACTTAGTGATGAGGATGATAAAAAAAGATAACAGTACCAGAACTTCTCCAATATTCTGCTCATTCAAAGCAAAGGAATTGTGAAAGAATATAACATTTGACCCACTGGGTTAAGAAACCATGTTCAGAATTGCTCTAATAGTTGATCGAACCTGGACTGTATTTTTAGTTTAGTGTCTTAGAATGTAAGTCTTTTAGCCTTTATGTTTCATTTAGCTCCCTGAATCTTTGCCATCCAATTACAGCCAAAACCTTGGGGATTTTAAAGAGATGTTGACTTACAATGTTGATAGGTCACCTTTGGAAGACTTGATTAGGGACAGATCTTATCTAAGTGGTTGCTAAGAGTGGACAATGATTCTATGGCACATGAAATGGGAAGTTGATTTTGGCAAGCACTCCCAATTCAGCCTGAAATTAGATGGTGACCTAACACAAAAGCCTCTGTCCCCAGCCAGCTGAAAACTTGCACGCGGTGCTGGAAGTTGTTCCTTTTTACCTTTTGAGCTTTAAAAACAGACAGCTTCCTTCTTGTTATTCTTTTTCTATCCACTAAATCAAACAAGACCAAGGCCTCTTTTCAAATCCTTGGATATTTAAACAATGGTGTTTTGTAAGTTCGAAAAGGGAGTTGGGCGTTTTACAAAGTTTTTTTTTTTTTTTAAACTGATCAAATTTTGATAGTCTGGCAGGGAAATAAGAACGGTTGGATAAGACCTGAAGTTTCAGAGGACATTTGGCAACAGCGCATTATGGACTAGAAACACGCACACGCCAACATGAAAGTTTTGTGAGGCAGGAGGGCTGAATTTGGCAGCTCGGGCTAAAGCTGGTAAGCTTTTCTGCATTTCACGACAGGCACGCATCCTTTTTAAAAAAAAAACATTCAAAAATGCTCAAAGTATTCCCATTTCTACAGTCTCCATCCAACCTGAATTGCATGGTTCTTTTTTAAACTACATACTAACGTCTCCTGGTGATTGGCCCGAAGTCACCCAGGTAAGGCTAAGGCAGGACTTGAACTCACCTCTTTTTTTTAGCCTGATGCCTTAATCACTAGATCAAACAGAGTCTCTCTGTGGATTGAGGGGGTTTGAGATAATCCTGCCCCACTTTTTGCTTTATAGCTAGAATTGCATTTTCATCTTCACGTTCCCCCAACCTTAGAATTAGCAGGAGGTTTTCTTTACATCGAGGTGAGGTTATCGCAACAGGCTAGACTAGGTTAAAAAAAGGGGTTGCTTCATTTGTGATGTGTTGTGTTGTATGAGAGCCCAGCCTTGTAAAAACATTATGGATGAATGAGGCCATCCTTTGAAGCTCTAATGTGATTGTTTTCTTATGGTGCCAGCCAATGACATGGACGCAACTGTTTTGTTAATTCGGATTTTCTGCCTTGCATGGCACACCCACAAAAAAGCATTGTAGCATTGGAAAAATCCACTTTATAGGCAAACTGTTAACTAGTGGCTGGTTTTGCGGCGAGAGATTAGAATTTCTGTTGAAGCAGAACTGGATCTGAGAAAAGCTTTTGAGGGTCTCAGCTTCTTTGCGGGTCTATTCTAGGAAACAACGACCAGCTGGAAAAAGCAGGCCAGGCTCTCTGAGCAGAATTACTGGAACGGGCACGAGGCCAGGATTTCTGAGTGGAGAGCCAAGTCCTATGCCAAGCAAGCAAACATAAAAAATACCACACAAGCCAGCAGGCTGAAATAAACACACACACATGCACGCACACGCACACGCACACACACATAAGCAACGGGTCACAAGGATTTTCAGAGCTGGAACACGTGTGCGTCTGCATCTAGAGAAGGCTGCGATTTTCAGAAAAGGCGTCTTTTCTCCATTTGAGCAAAATATTGTGAGCCACACAAAACAGGGTTTGGAGATTTCTTTTCTTTTAAAGTTTTGGCATGCTGGAGAAGTCAAAAGAAAGGTGGCACATAGTATAGACTTGCAATCTCTATTTATTTGTATTTATGTATATTCATACCGCATTTTTATTTTTTGTAATGAGCAACTCAAGGCAGTGGACATACCTAATTATTCCTTTTTCCTCCCGTTTTCCTCAGGACAACAACCACCACCATGTGAGGTGGGTTGAGCTGAGAGTGACTGGCCCAAGGCCACCCAGCTGGCTTTCATGGTTTAAGGCAGGATAAGAAATCAGGGTTTGTCACTTTCTAGCCTGGTGCCTTGACCACAACCGCTCTCAAACTGCATGTTAAAAATGTCTCCAGGGTTTACTCTCCGGCACCAAGTTTCTTGTCCTCTTTCTTGAAAGGTGACTCAATAATCCCTTCTACACTTTCTGATGCCTTTATCTCTTCTTCCTATCTGTTTGATGCTTATCTTTGGCCCCTGTCTTCTTGCTGCTCTCCAATTCCTGATAACCAGGGGGAAAAGTACAGTATTCTCAGCTGGAGAGTGTTGACATTTCAAAAAAAAATTCAGGTCATGCTTCTAGTCCTCATGGCTGTGAATTCAGGCTTCAGATAAAATGCGGGGCCAACATCTTGCGGGCATCTTTTGAAAGCGAGAGCAGACGGCAGAAATTTTGTTTCCCCTCCCGCCAACCCCTAATATTAAAGTTGGGCTAACGGGTAGCAACAAGCCTTCCATAGCATAATGCACAAGATCCACAGCCATAGGTGAAGATAGCTTAAAAATTACAGACAGGAAGTGAGTTCTGCAGGATTTGGAGGCGGAAGGAAATCCTCTTTCAATCAGCCGACAGATAAAACTGTGGAATTTGCTCCCAGAGAGGCTGATTGCCTTAACCCTGTTATACGACGCACTCTTGACTTGGCCAAATTGAAACACACAACCCATATTTTGCTTTTCCACTGCTGTGTGAACCAGGCCAGCAGCGCATTACCTCTTCCTTTGGTGAGCTGCACACAGTATCAATCTAGCCGTTGTGATTGTAACTAGCCACGATTTAGGCTCTGCGAAAGTAGGCGGTTGCCCTGCTGGTTTTAAGCCTCAACTTTTGAGAAGGGCACCACCAGGTGCTTAGGAGGATACCTAAATTATTTCATTAGACTTTGGGACAAATGGGACTTTGGTGTCCTGTTAAGCCATACGTGGGTGGGAAGACATGCTTCCCTGTGGATTATTGCATATAGTCCTCAACTTACAACTATTCCTTTACTGACCAACGACACTGGGGGAAAAAAAATGACTATGGTGACGGTTGCAGGATTCCCCCAGGGCCGTGATGGCGAACCTATGGCATGCGTGTCACAGGCAGCGCGCAGAGCCATTTGTGCCGGCACGCGAGCCGCCGGCAAACTTACCTCACTGCGCATGCGCGTATCTCACAGCTGATTTTGGGTGGGTGTGGTCGTAAGCCGAGAATTACCTGTATCACTACTGATGGATTCCATTTATATTGCCGCCCTCTTCACCCACATTATTGTCATGATGGGGGATCGAAATGCCACATTAGAAAGCCTTCCCCAGCGCCATTCTTTTTCTCTTCTCAATCACCCTCATTTGGTCTCATTCAATGATGTAGTAAAGGGCTCTCATCATTGTGGACAAAAGATGACCTAGATAAACCTCTGGACCGCGTCTTGTTTCTCTAATCCCAGGATAGGCAAGATGGTGCCCAGGGGCTCCCCCTCCCCTAACGTTTCCCCTCACGGTGCCTTTATCCTCCAGGGCCTTTATCCTTTCACTTTTCTTTTAGAGTCATTGAAAACTGAAAGTGGGGGGGGGGGCTGGGAGGCAGTTCCCCAAAGAGACTCTCCTTCCTTCCTTCCTTCCTTCCTTCCTTCCTTCCTTCCTTCCTTCCTTCCTTCCTTCCTTCCTCTCTTCCTTCCTTCCCTCCCTCCTTCCTTCTTCTTCCTTCTTCCTTCCTTCCTTCCTTCCTCTTTCCTTCCTTCCTTTCTTATTGCTTATCGTACCTATGACAATCATTAAGTGTTGTACCTTATGATTCTTGTCGATAATTTTTCTTTTTTATGTACACCAGACATTTGCATCAAGACAAACCTTGTGTGTCCAATCACCTCTGGCCAATAAAAGAATTGTATTCTATTCTATTCTATTCTATTCTGTTCTATTCTATTCTGTTACACTGAGAACATTTGCACTGGGGACAAATTCCTTGTGTGTCAATCACACATTTCAATAAAAGATTCTATTCTATTCTATTCTATTCTATTCTTATTCTATTCTATTCTATTCTATTCCTTCTTTCCTTCCTCTGTTTTCCCTTCCTTCTCTCTCATTCCTTCCTTCCTTCCTTTCTCTCCCTTCCTTCCTTTCCTTTTTCTTCCTCTCTCCCTCTCTTTCTTTTCCTTCCTTCTGCTTCCTTCCTTCCTTTCTCTCCTTCCCTCCTGTCCTTTTTTCCTTCCTCTCTTTCTCCCCCTTTTCCTCCCTCCCACCCTCCTTCCCTCCTTCCAACAAGCCCAGGCCAAACTTTGCAGCAGTGAGAGAGCGGATCTTGTCTGAGGTTACTTTCCCCACCTGATCCTCCTACCTGGAAATGCTGGCGGCGGTGTGTGTGTGTGTGTGTGTGTGTGTGAGAGAGAGGGTGTCAAGCTCACCCTTGTGGCCTGGGAGATTCCTACTCACAAGTAACCCCAGGCCTCTCGGACTGCCTCCCTTGGCAACGGGAGGAGCCCCGGGGCTGGAGATCTGACTTCATCCCACTTTGGCAAGACCCGTTGATCAAGCTAGGGAAAGCAGCCAATGAAGGGAGGGACGGAACTTCCCAGCAGATGGATCCTTGGGAAAAAAAATGAAATAAAATACAACAGCAAACTCCCCCCATACACACACACACATACATACACACACACCCCCTGAACTCCATCTCCCTCCCCCCGCCTCACCTTGCAGCTGGGCGGACAGGGCTTCCTGTTGCTGTTTGAATTTGGAGGCTGAGCCTTCAGCAGCCTTCACCTTCTGCTGGAGGTGGTTGTAGAGAAGAACCCCCGAGCCCAGGCAGGCTAGGGCCAAGAGGCAAAACGCAGTTTGCAAAAGACTTTTCTGCCTTCTGATACAAATGGCAGTGCCCATCTTGGAAACCACGTATCGGCTTTTCTTTCCCTCCCCTTCTCCTTTTTCTTTTTTTTCCTTCCCTTTTTTCTTCTTTCTCAGTTGGTGTTGTCTTTTTAGGTTTTTTTTTTTTACCAGTCTGCCATCTGGTTGAAATCAGGCACGTGAGATGTTCTTTTTCCTTAAGCTTCGGGGGGTTTGAAGAAAAAAAATAATAATTACTGTTCAGCCGTCCTCCTGGGTTGGCAATTTCTGATCCCCTGCCCGGAGGAGAAAGAAAAAAGACATTTGCTGGCTTCAATTTAAAAAAAAAAAAGTGTCTCTTGCCAATCTTTGGAGTTTTTTTTTTTTGTTTTTAAACCCAGAAAAATGGAAGAAACTTCTTTTTTCTCTCTTCTAAAGTATTGGCCTCTTGTCTGGAGTATTTCCCTCCCCTTGCTCACCCAGGCACACAGATCCAGGTGTGCAAATAAAACTCAAGAAACTTTGGGGCTGCAGAAGAGGATTTTCTTTCTTTTTTTTTTAAGTCCGAACAAAGCTAGCAAATCGGGAGGGCAAAAGTTTCTTGACTGCTGCGATCCCGGTCACCCACTGCTGTAGCAATCCTTTCCGGCGGGAGAAGCAGGAAGAAAAAATAAATTGCATTTAGAAAGGGATTGGGAGAGGCTGCTCAGTCTTCTCTGTCAGTTTCATTTCAGTTTGCAATAGGAGAAAAGGGGAAAAAAAGAAGGGTGGAAGGGAAAGAGAGGAAACTGAACTAAGAAACCCACCAGATCCTTCCCAGGCTGCTGCGTTCCTTCCAAGGTTGCTGGAGCCCCCCAGCAAGGGCAACTTATGGGGAGGAGTGGGAGGGGGGGGAAGCATGAAAAGCAAGCAAAGGAGAAGGAAAAAACAGTTTGGCAGTTTGGAGAAGGGAATGAAGGATGCGGAGCTGGGCGGAGCTGAACTAGGAAGGAAAGGGGAGGCGGTGGGAGAAAGGGGCCGGACGTTGAAAGGCTAAAGGGAGGGGAGGAAAGGCGATTGCAAGAAGGGGGAAAGACTGTGGCTGGCCCCTGGGATGCCTTAGGTGATCCCGGAGGCAGGGATATGTTTCCATCAAAGTTCCCACCAGGAGAAGGCAAGGACTGAGTGTCATGGACTTCCCAAGCTGTTCTGACCCAAACCTTGTTCCAAGGAAACAAACACCAAACAGAGGGCACAGAAAAACCTTTTAAGGATTCTTTACGAATTCCGTTCCTTCACGGTTGAAAGGCTGTTTCAAACTAATTGTCTCTGATAAGAACGAGCCTTGCCGAGGTGGTGCAAGGCTGCCAAGAACACTAGATAAAGTTACTAAGAAGTATTTCAAACACAAAGAGTCTCCAAACACCAACCAAGATGTTCCTAATGTCCACCAGGATCAGTATCAAACTTATTTGCTTCCTGCAAAGAACTCTGGTTTCTCAGCTGGCTTTTATCCCTTAAGGGAGGGGCCATTACCTTGCAGCGTTACTCCCGAGTCACCTGTGCTGCTGCAGCTGCTCTTTTCTTCAAGCAGCCCTGCGTGCACATGCACTGGGCACAGGCTCCTCGGGGGCCTCTTCCTCACTGCTGCCAGCCTCCACAATCTCCAAAGGCAGCCTTCCACTCCCTGATGGTCCTGGCCCCATCCCTGCATCACACGCAGGCCCCTCATCTGAGTCCTCGCTCTCCGAGACCTCAGCCGTCCGCACCTGCTGCCGGTGAACCACAATATAAGCAGAGAGAGGGAGTTTTGGCAGCTAGACTGCTCCCGAGCCTGGTAATTCTACTTGAAGCTCGGAGCAGCCTCTGTTGGGTGCAATTGCTGTTAATGGCCGGCTGAGCGAGTTGCCTGGATCCAGCCATTGAAGGTTGCAAACTCTGAGGTTTCGGTGGGTGGGAATCTAGCCAAATCTGACATGCCCCAAACCCTGGTTAACCAAACGGTGGCTTCGGGTTAATGCCCAGCATCTGAGTTTTTCCAACTTTCCAGCTCTGCCCTCCAAGAGGGGAGCCATTTTAGAAACAGTTTATTTATTTATTTATTGGACTTGTATGCCGCCCCATCTCCGAAGACTCGGGGCAGCTCACAGCTAAAACATACAACAACAATAAATAGCTAAAAAAGAATTAAACAAAGACAAGCCCAATGATACCAAATTTAAAATTTAAAAATGAATTAAAACCATCCCATCACAGCCCGGATTGGTCAAATAACCAGGTCTTCAGGTCGTGGCGGAAGGTGTGAAGGTCAAACGGAGCCCCAGGGGTAGCTGGTTCCACAGGACGGGGACCGCCACAAAATAGGCTTGTTGCTGGGGGACCACCAGCCAGCATTGGCTTGCCGACGGGACCCTGAGAAGCCCTTGCCTGTGTGCTTGCACAGGGCGGTTGGCACTCGATATCGGCAGGAGTCGCTCCCTTAAATATTGCGGACCCATGTCGTGTAGGACTTTGAATGTTAAAACCAAGACCTTGAATCTCACCCGGAGTGCAACCGGCAACCAATGCAGGTCGCAGGAGGGGGGGTAATATGGGAGAATCGGAAACTCCCATCACCACCCGGCGCATTCTGCACCAGCTGCAACCTCCGGATGGTATGCAAGGGCAGTCCTAGATAGAGAGCGTTGCAGTAGTCGAGTCTGGAGGTGACAAGGGGATGAGTGACTGTGCGCAGGGCATCTCAGTCCAGAAACGGGTGAAGCTGGCGAACCAGCCGGACCTGGGCAAAGGCCCCCTGGCGACGGCCCCCACCTGCTCCTCCAACCGGAGGAGTTTGATGGAAATGGAGTTTGACTGTTTGGGGGAAAATCCCAATTCAGGTAATACGTTTATTGATTTAGGACACTTCCACAAAACAACGTATTTTTAACAGTTTTCTGGATCTCTTCCTCATGCTGGACCTTAAATAAGCTCAGGCTGTAAAGGATGAGATTTGTTTTGTTTTGTTTTTCTAAAGTCTGCTGAACAACTAGAAAATTAAACAGAAACACATCCACGTATGTTTCGATAGGGCAGCTGTTCTATTTTGTTATAGCAAAAATGTTGTGCTTGGTTTTAGTGTGTGTGAGAACCTGGTTTGTGGCTCTGAGGAGATGAACCCATCTTGTAACACGATTTGTTTTGTCTTACTGTTTTCTGTGGGTACCACAGTGGTTGATAAATTACCCGTTGTAATGTAATGTGTGGCTTCAGCTAACTAGTCTATTTAATCAACCATGCTTAGATATGTCATAGCTTGATGTCATGATGCAGATCTGTTGCTATGTGAAAACTGGGTAAAATATATGGCTTGACACTTCGTATGTTCTCAGGCAGACCTTTGCTAATCATCTGCCGTCTTGGAAATCCTTTGACTTACAGCTTTTCCACTTTGGCCATCTACAAGCAAAGGTCTGTGGGCCACAAGATACCCTATTTTGCATCATAAATAATATTTTTTTAAAGGATGCCCTTCATACATTCCACAGACTGACAACTGTCCTGCTTGCCTGCCTCCTTCCTTCCTTCCTTCCTTCCTTCCTTCCTTCCTTCCTTCCTTCCTTCCTTCCTTCCTTTCCTCCTCAAGAATGCCTTTCCAGTGGCAACTGAAGCCCAAGTGACTAAGATACCAAAAAAAAAAAAAATCAAACCCCAGGCAGGCGAAGTCCGAGCCAGCCCCAGCTTGCACAGAGAATCAATATTTCAGAATGACAGCGAGATGGGTTTGCCTTGTTATATTTATAGCCAGTTGCTGGCAAGGCCCATTGAGGCAAGCAGATGAAGGGCTCCTCTGCACCATGGTAATTCCAGCCATGCTTGCTAGGAGCCAAACAGCAATTCTGCTTAATGGCCGAGGAAAAGCTAGCTTGGCATTTCTGCAGTTCTAAGTATAGGGAAGGATCGGTCCACTCCATTTGCAACAAAAGCCCAAAGCATCTCCAAGGCTCTCAAGACAAAAGAGAGAGCTTTTTTCTTTTTCTTTGTGGACTCTTTAAGAAGCGCTGGAGGAAATAATTGCAAATGCCTTGAGCTGCAAAAGTGACTCGCTCATTTGCGCCTGGACAAAGTGAAATCGTCTGAGCCATTGCAGGCAGCAACAATGAAGCTAAAGCTCGAAAATTTTGGACTCCAAATGCAGAGAAAACCCGATGCTTCGAACAAGGGAAGGCGATTGAAAGGCAGATGGCAAGGACAAAATACTTGTTTTCCTGGTGAGCTGTGTTGTATTGATATCGCCTCCTATATCAGGTTCATAAACTCGTCCAAAACCATCCTCTCTAATTTCTCAGTTGTCCTCTCGTCTTTGTTCTCATTTAATTCTCTTTAAAACTTTGTGAATTTTTAAGGCTTGGCTGGAAGACTCAATTACATACCCTGGGGGATATGAAGTCAATTTTCACCCATTCATCATGGGAAGCCATGGGAAGTTTGATCGTAAGTGTGAGGAAATCCTCGTCAAATTGTCAAACAAAACAACATCTGGACTGTAGCCCTTATCTCAAAGCACCTCTTTTCACATGGAAAACTAGTTAAGGCTTTTCCTTGAGGTGCTGTTTCCTTGCAAGCTTTCTGTTGTGTGTATATGACGTTGGACCTTGAGACCGTATTGCTGAATGGCAGGCACAAGGCACCTTATGATCTGAAAAGATACGACCTAAGATGAGAGAACAAGAAGAACAAGAGGACGAGGAAACAAGAGGAGGAGGAGGAAGAAAAGAAGAAGAAGAAGAAGAAGAAGAAGAAGAAGAAGAAGAAGAAGAAGAAGAAGGGTTCAATGCTTCAAATTCTTCCTCAGAACTGGGTTCCAATTTCTTTTACCATGCTGCATTCACACTTAAGCACCTCCTGCTTTAACTCCAGTGGTAAAAATTTGCCAGGCCATATTGCATTTATTGTCTTGGTTTTTGTCCCCGCTTGCTGATGTGTGCAACCTTGTTTACTCAAGCTCCCCAATCTCCTACAGATAGTCCTCAACTTACGACCACAATTGAATTCCAAAATTTCTGCTCCTAAGGAAGACAGCGGTTATTTTTGCCCATTTTACAACCTTTCCTGCCGCAGTGGTTAAGTGAATCCTGGCGATTGTTCAGTGAGTCACACCATCATTAAGTGAATCTGTTTTCCCCCTTGACTTTGCTTGTCAGAAGGTCGCTGCCACCGTCACAAATATGAGCATTACTATTACTATTAATCTTCTCATCACTCCTTATTGCCAATCCCCTCCCATTTGTGACTGTATGACTGTAACTTTGTTGCTTGTATCCTTATGGTTTATATTGACTATTTCCGAGTATGATATCATGCCCCTGTTGGAATCTGATTCCGAGGGGGAGGTCGAGCAGCTGACAGGGAGTGGGAGTGTGGCTCTGGAAGAAACTGGGGAAGGGCACAGTCCGGCTGGGCTTCAGAGGAAGACCCAGGGCCACCCCCTCTTCATCCTAGGGCATGCAGGGAGGAATGGATAAGGGAGCAACATGGGTTATGGGGGAGGAAAGGGCCCTGATTCCCTTCATTAGCTGCAGCTGGGAAAACAGGATGTAAAAAGGGCGTTTGTGCACAGCACCTTGCTGGAAGCAAAGCATGCATTATCTTTGTTTGTCAAATCTTATCTGGGTTCTGGAGTCCTCCCAACTGTGTGTGTTTCATTATCTTTTGGAAGTCTGCAATTCCTTATCCTGCCCTGTCTCGTTAATTGATGCAGTGTGGTTTGCGTTGGTTTTTATTTATAATTTATATGTACTTTGAGTTCGGACTGAATTCCTTCCCTTTAAAAACTGTTCTTGGAAGAGTTTTTTTCTCCAGCCGATGATAACTGGACATTGGAGGCCAAGTTGGAGGTATTAAAGGGACTTTACCTACTTTTGTGACTTTGTTACTTTTGTGCCACACCCCAGGTCATCACATATGATTATTGTATCCTATGACTATTATTAAGTGTTGTACCTGATGATTCTTGACGAATGTATCTTTTCTTTTAAGTACACTGAGAGCATTTCCACCGAGACAAATTCCTTGTGTGTCCAATCACACTTGGCCAATAAAGAATTCTATCTATTAGTTGCCAAGCATCTGAATTTTGATCACGTCCCCAGAGAGAGAGATGCTGCAATGGTCATGATTGTGAAAAATGGTCAAAGGTCACTTTTTTTTCAGTGCCAGTGTAACTTTGAATGACCACTAAATAACCTTCTATCTCCAGGAATCATTGATCTCTGCTATCTGGGGTTTTGAGGCACAAGTGTTCAAGTGGTCAATTCAGCAGATTGATCAGGAAACTATTTCAGGTTTGATCAGTGGAATGACATAGTATATTTTGTCCAGGAGAGGACTTTTTTTTTTGGCCCTGAAAAGTAGGTAGATGAATGGCTCTTGTCAATTTTATTATCCCTCTGGAAAGCAGAAGACAGAGAGACATTACACAAAAGGTTTATTTCTCTGCCAAAGGGAAAATCCTATATTCAAGCGGATAACCTTTGGTGTTTGACAGCCTCCTGGAATTGAAAAGCCCAGCAAATTTCAAGGGAAAAAAAAAACTTAAGAGATGGGCTACTTACTAATAGACCAGGGGTGGGCAACTATGTCCCCTTTATGGCCTATGGACTTCAACTCCCAGAATTCCTGATCCAGCATGGCTTCCTCAGGAATTCTGGGAGTTCAAGTCCACAGGTTGTCATTGCCCACTCCTGCAGCAGTACGCGTTTTACTGAGCGGTGGTGGCGCAGTGCTTAGACTGCAGTATTGCAGGCTGACTCTGCGCACTGCCACGAATTCAATCCTGACTGGCTCAAGGTTGAGTCAGCTTTCCATCCTCCCGAGGTCCGCAAAATGAGGACCCAGATTGTTGGGGGCAATAGGCTGACTCTGTAAACTGCTCAGGGAGTGCTGTACAACACCATAGGGTGGTAATATAAATCTTAAGTGCTATTGCTACTCCATCTTTCTTCTTAACAAATAGAACACATTATGCCAAGCTTCGTAAAACTGCTTACGACGTACACTTTTTATAGGCAAATTTAGCCCTATAGAACTACAGTGTCAAGACCAACCAGGTAACTTACCTCCATCTGCTAAATGTTAATGGAAGCCATCTCTTTCCCTTCTCCCCTTTATTCCTTTTTTTTAAATTAAAAAATCAAGATTGGACTAGAAACAGCATTTGATTAGTAGCCATTGGACGAAGGACAAAACAGGACGATTAAAAGGAAGAACGTATCATCATTTCAGTGGCTAGCATTGCTCAAGATTCATGGTCCTTTCAGCTTAGATTCCCCAGTGCTCATCCAGATTGATTTTGGATGCACAGGGTCAGATTTCTAACCTAAGGACAACAGCATATTTTAGAGAAAAAAAACATGCCTCTGAGTTTGGGAGTTGCTTTTCGCTAAACATTAGGTGGCTGGAGACTAAAACATATGAAGAACGGTTACAGGAACTGGGCATGGCTAATCTAGTGAAGAGAAGGACCAGGGGAGACAGGAGAGCAGTCTTCCAATATTTGAGGGGCTGCCCCAGAGAAGAGAAAGGGGTCAAGCTATTCTCCAAAGGGCCCGAAGGCCAGACAAGGAATAATGGATGGAAATTGAACAAGGAGAGATTCAACCTGGAAACAAGGAGAAACTTTCTGACAGTGAGAACAATCAACCCATGGAACAGAAGTTGCCCTCGGAAGTTGTAAGAGCTTCATCCCTGGAGGCTTTCAAGAAGAGATTGGACTGCCATCTGTCAGAAATGGTGTAGGGTCTCCCGCTTGGGTGGGGGGTTGGACTAGATGACCTACAAGGTCCCTTCCAACTCTGATTATCTGTTATCTGCTGAGTCTGAAACAGGGTTAGAATTTAGTAGCAGGGACTTCTTGTCACGTGTGAATAGCGACCTGTTGCATGCTCTTTAGTGCCTGGGAGAAGGAAGGAAGAGAAACTTCTCCATGCCAGCTAGGAATTAGACAGGCTGCAGTCCAGAATTGATACCAAATCTCTTTAAAGACTGACCAGGACAGGAACAGAAGCACCCATGAGTTCTGCTATGCTCAAACCCAAAGCTTTGGGCAGTGGGGGGGGGTGTAGCCACGCAACATGATGGTGCCCTAGAGAAGGCAGGCAGTTTTTTTGGCAACTTGATGCTTCTGAACTCTTAACTTTGGACTGGAGGTCTCCTGGGAAGCTGCTGGAGGCAGGGACCAAGACCAAGCCCCCTCCAATTCTCCCACACACACACACACATTTCCTTTTAAATTGCATTTGTTGCCCTCGGAAGTTGTGGGAGCTTCATCCCTGGAGGCTTTCAAGAAGAGATTGGACTGCCATCTGTCAGAAATGGTGCAGGGTCTCCTGCTTGGGTGGAAGGTTGGACTAGATGACCTACAAGGTCCCTTCCAACTCTGATTATCTGTTATCTGTTAACATTTATATTTTTCCTCCCAATCCTCCGGAACTTTTTTGGCATCTTGGATCAATTTTGCCAAAGGAGTAGTGGCTGCAGCCAAACCAAGCAGCCCCAAATTTGATTTCCCTGACACTGGTCCAACATTAGACTTGAGTTTATGGGAGGCCTCTGCAAATAATAGATTTAGTAAATGACCCACTTTCTATTATTTTTAAACATTGCAGATTTTGGAATAATAGCTCTTTAACATGTTCTGGCGTCAGAGTATTCCCATTCTTCTTTTTTCTACTTTTTCCTCTCTACTTTTTTTCACCTTCTTTTCTCTGTCCTGTCTCTGTCGCTTCCCTCTTTTTCCTCCTCTCCGGTGACTTTCCCCCCACTTTCTCTCGGTTAAAAAGCTTAAAAAACAAAGCCGCTCCTGCTAAAACAAAGAACCCCGCCAGAGGGCGCCTTTCGCCTGACTTTCCCCCAAACCTTCCAGCATCGGAGACAAAAGCAGAGTCACTGGCGTGGGAAACCTCCCCGGGCCGAGGGTGGGGTGGGGGGAATGGAGAGGAAACCTGGCGCGCGGAGCATGCTGGGAAGTGGAGTCTTCGCTCCGGGCCGCCTGGAAGCTTGCCGGGCAAGCGGCTGGTGGGAACTACCGTTCCCAGAAGGCGTTGCTTCTTTGCAGGCTTGGTAATTGGAAAAGAAAAGGGGCGAAGTAGCACGCACGCCATACACCGAAACGAAGCGAGGGTGGGGGGGCTGTTCAGGACGGCTTGGGAGGAAAGGAGGAAGAGGAAGCCCGAAGGCCCGCCGAGGGAAACAGCTGACGGAAGGGGAAGCGTGGGCTCGGAGAGGACTAGAAGGTTGGGTTTTGGCCGCAAACTTTGCTGTAAGTTTTCCACTGCAGAGCAGGCGGGCTGGGGGGGACGGGACCCGGGGCCTGGAGGGCAAAGGTTGCCGGCCGATCCTAGAGGCGCAGCCCGGGGTTTGCTCGGGGCATCCCTTCCCTCTCACCCCCCTCTCCCAAGGGGACTGATCGCAGCAGCAGGAAAGTTGGCAACCCCTTTGGGGTTGGGTGGGGGGAAAGGGAGGCCAGGAAAGCCCCCTGTTTCCCCTTGGCCGGGTGGATGGTCTCTTCGCGTTCCCTTCTCTTGCTTTAGCGTGTTTGCTATGATGATGATGATGATGATGATGCCGCCAACGCTACCGCCGAGCTACGGATTGGCATGGCTCGGAGGAGGAAAAAAGGAGGGATGGGGGTGGTGGTCCCGCGCTATCTTGGATGGACAGATCTCCTCCCCTTCCCATTCTGCTCGGGGTTGAAGTTGCTTCCGAGCTCAACCGACCGTCCTTACCTTGCCTTCACCTGGTTATCACCTGGGTGGCTAGTTCGATCCAATGGAGAGAGAGAGAGAGAAAGAGAGGAGGCAAGGTTGCCCCCCTCCACCTCCGGTGTCTCTTTTTCCAAGGCCTGGCATCCTCTTTGGGCTGGAAGGCTGCAGATCATTGCCACCCACCCCCTCTCTCTTTCTCCCCCGTTTTCCACAAAGTTTCACGGTTTGAAAACTGGTCCCTCCGGGTCATTTGGCAAAGATGCTTTTGCTGAGATCCTGCTGGAATCTCCCCCACCCCTCCGTCTTTGCAGATGGTATTGGAGGTAGCTCGAAACCTGTTGATCCTGCATGAATCACATATTTGCTTTTTTTGGAAGGGGAGTGCAGAGCCAATCTTTGTTTTTCCACCCTTTTTCTATGGTGGGGGGGGGAATTACTGGAAAACAGTGCTGAAACTCCCATTGAAGGGCTGAAGAATATAGATTTCTTTCAGTGAGCGTTATCAGTGTCTTTATGGAACCTATTACTCTGTCAATTCTCTTGCAAAATTCCTTGGCTTTTCTACTTTAAAAACAAATCCCATTAATTGAAGAGTTAAACCTACCTGCTTCCTTTTTCCAACTTTAACTTTTCAGTGCTGTAATGTCATATGATTCTGGTGTACGGCTGTTAGTTGTGAGGTCGTGTCCGACCCATCGCGACCCCATGGACAATGTTCCTCCAGGCCTTCCTGTCCTCTACCATTCTCCTGAGTCCCTTTATGCTCACGCCGACTGCTTCAGGGACTCCATCCAGTCCCCTCCTTCTCTGCTGTCCCCTTCTTCTTCTTCTGCACTCAATCTTTCTCAGCATTAGGCTCTTCTCCAGCGAGTCCTTCTTTCTCATTAGGTGGCCAAAGTCTTTGAGTTTCATCTTTTTTAAAAAATTATATTTATATGCCGCCCTTCTCTGAAGACTCAGGGCGGCTTACAATTTTTGGGATACAGCCCAGTGTGCTCAGCAGTAGCCTTCATTCCATTGTATATGCCTGCTTATTACTAAGCGGCATTTTTACAAGGTCAGCTAATTGCCCCCAACAATCTTGGGTCCTCAATTTACCTACCCCGAGAGGATGGAAGGCTGAGTCAACCTTGAGCCTGGTGGGATTCGAGCCTACAGTAATTGTAGACAGCTGGATCTTAAGAGCAGGCGTTTAACAGCCTGAGCCACCAAGGCTCAGAGCCTTTGAAGAGCAATCAGGGTTGACCTCCTCCAGGACTGACCGGTTGGATGGCCTTGCAGTCCAAGGGACTCACAGGAGTCTCCTCCAGCCCCAGAGTTCAAGGGCCTCCATTCTTTGGCACTCAGCCTTTCTTATGGTCCAGCTTTCACAGCCATGCATTGCAACTGGGGAAGCCATAGCCTTGAGCCTACTCATAGTCTGATGTATAAAACCCAATAAATACATATCAAAGATAAGGGTGAGGTTTCCTTCAGGTCCAGTTCAACTTCTTGTGAGGAGATGAACACACTGAGGGGGTTTTGGTGGCCACCTGAAAAGTCTTGCAAAGGGGCAGTTCTGCTTCATCACTTTTAGGAAACCTCATGTCAGTTTTGTGGCAGGGAGTTCCACCTGCCAAATGTATTTATTTTGCAGGGCTGACAAGCTGTGTGATACAGTCAGAGCTGACTCTGAGCTGCCATGATTAAAACAGAAGACAGCAAGTTCAATTAATTAAAACTAAATTCAATAATGGAGACGTGTCAATCTCATCTCCTGCCCTTTCATTGTCATTTTTCCCCTCCAACTTGGGTTCTGTCTGCGATTTTGGGTCGTACGTTGTCTTAATTCTGTGGAGGTTTTTACCGTGATGTAACTCCCTGAGATTGAGGCAGGATCAAAATCAAATCAATAATTAATGTCATATACAAGATCTGGATAATTCCCTCATGGCGTATTGACAGGGTTGTGTTAGCCTATTGCAGATGGCAGCATAAAGTTGACCTCAGCCAACCTCGGGGAAACTAAATGGGGTCACACCAGAGAATCGGACAAAGGCTGTAGAGTCAAAACTATTTGTGGGGGAAACTGGCATACCACTTCTGGAAACAAGGATGACACCTCATAATCCCCCCTCTTGATACATACATGATGAAGGACAGTGGGCTTTTTAAAATTAAATTTTATTGAACAATCACAAACAAAAACAAAAAGATACATTAAAAACATTGAACATGGTACAATCCTCCAGCCCTCATATTTGTCTTACATTGCTAAATCACATATACAAATAATACATGTTTACATTCTATATAATACACACACACACATTTCATCATTTCTTATTGTCTTGATCCTTCCTCTTTTCTAACCAACCATAAAACTTATCCCATACTTTATAATAACCCAATTCATCCTTATTTT
The DNA here is from genome assembly GCA_009733165.1 of Naja naja. Classification (NCBI taxonomy): domain Eukaryota; kingdom Metazoa; phylum Chordata; class Lepidosauria; order Squamata; family Elapidae; genus Naja; species Naja naja. Next base: position 5,166,311 of record CM019158.1, on the reverse strand, counting down.
TTAATTCGTTTGTCGATTTGTCCATTTCTGCGCACATCCAGATTTTCCTAATTATTTCTGATTCACTTGGAGTTTATCTTCGACAATGGGTTTTTTTGTGCAACTAACTGTGAATTTACCTTGCTACTTTGTGCTGCTAATGCCTTGACTTGCTTCCAACTCCCAAGACTTTTTCTAAATTTATGACATGATAGCAATGCTCCAATATTTGAGGGGCTGCCAAAGAAGAGGGAGTCAAGCTATTCTCCAAAGCACCTGAGGGCAGGACAAGAAGCAGTGGGTGGAAACTCACCAAGGAGAGAAGCAACCTGGAATTAAGGAAAAACTTCCTAGCAGGGAGGACAATTAACCAGTGGAACTGCTTGCCACCAGAAATTGTGCGTACTCCATCACTGGAGGCTTTTAAGAAGAGCCTGGACAGCCTGAAATGTTGTATTTATTTTTATTTATTTATTTAATTACATTTACATGCCGCCCTTCTCTGGAGACTCAGGGCAGCTTACAAGGATACAACCCAATGTGCTCAGCAATAGCCTTCTTCCATTGTATATGCCTGCTTATTACTAAGCGGCATTTTTTACAAGTCAGCTTATTGCCCCCAACAATCTTGGGTCCTCAATTTACCTACCCCGAGAGGATGGAAGGCTGAGTCAACCTTGAGCCTGGTGGGGTTCGAGCGTGCAATAATTGTAAGCAGCTGGAACTTAAGTGCAGGCATTTAACAGCCTGAGCCACCAAGGTTTCCTTGAGCAGGGGGCTGGACTAGAAGACCTCCAAGGTCCCTTCCAAGTCTGTTATTCTGAATTTCCTAAAACCTGTAGGCCCAAACTTACAGAGGATTATGTGATCTGTTGTCAAGACACAAAGGAGCTTGTGATAAGTGGAAAATTGGGCCTTGGTGGCTCAGGCTGTTAAACGCCTAGCACTTAAGTTCCAGCTGCTTACAATTACTGTAGGCTCGAATCCCACCAGGCTCAAGGTTGACTCAGCCTTCCATCCTCTCGGGGTAGGTAAATTGAGGACCCAAGATTGTTGGGGGCAATTAGCTGACCTTGTAAAAATGCCGCTTAGTAATAAGCAGGCATATACAATGGAAGGAAGGCTATTGCTGAGCACACTGGGTTGTATCCCAAAAATTGTAAGCTGCCCTGAGTCTCCGGAGAAGGGCGGCATATAAATGTAATTTAAAAAAAAATTGGATCATAAACTATATGCTGTTTGCCTGTCTCCAACCCCAGAGGGCTTGATAAGAAAAAAAAAATTCTCAGTGGCTATGCCCCATGACTGAGATACCACCTTATTTGTCCCCCATTTTAAGTACAGCTTTGGGTCCACCATAATATTTGTTTGGTGCGGTGCCCTGTATTTTCAGTCATTTCTAATATCATTTTTATTGCCACTCTTTACAGTCACATGAATACACACTGATTTAAAAACAAACAAAGTGGTGGAATTATGAAGGCCGTTCTGCACCCATCTTTTGTTCCTACCTCTTCTCTTTGTGGATGTCCCCAGTCCTGAGTATCATTTAAAATATGTATTCACTGAAATCCCTATCACCATAATTGTTATTCCTGGTAATTTTAGATTCTCTGTTGAGTTTGTGTGTGTATAATTCCTTGTTTTTAGGCTGCAAGGAACAGATTTTGGACCAAAATGTTTTTTTTTTTCTGGCATAAAAGCTAATTTGCTCTCCACTAGTCTTATCATTGTATCAATAGGTTTGATGTATCAATATAGGGGAAAAAGCTCAACCTCAACACGTGAGCAGGATACAGAGGCTGCTTTCCAGGTTTCTTGCTAAATTTTGACAAGCTTTCTAAATTGCCTCTCATGAACTCCACTGGTAGAGAGAGAGAGAGAAAAAGAGAGAGATTAAAATATATATGACAGAGAGGAGCACAGTTGTTGTTGTTATTCCACCTAAAAGTAAAACCACAAGAGATTTGATTTGATTGCTTGCAACGTTGTCAGCTTAAATTGCAGCCTTGGTAGCTGATGTGTGAGCTAGTTTTGTCTCGCAATGTCTCTCTTTTTTTTTTTTTGTGCTCAAAACAAATTGTTGGAAGCTAAAGATGACTTCTCTTCCTGAAGGAAGGCTTCGTCCTCTGATAGGGGGCAGCCAAGTTAAAATCCCCTTGGGCTTTTAACTCCATGGCCTTAGCCTCCAATCTCTGGATTTCCTTGTGGTCTCCCGTCCGAAAACTAGTCGTGCCCAACCCTGCTCAAGTTTCCCAGCCAGACTCCTGACCCAACTGGAAGCACCAAAACATGCATGGAAAAACGCCTGCAAAAATCTCTTTTTATTTTTGCCGAATTTGTCAACCTGTTAAGATCGTCACTGCTTTGTAGGAACTGCTGTCAACTCACCATTCTTGTACAACATTCTTGTAATGTGGGAGGCCTCGTAATCTTGAACTGCATTTGTTCCCAGGAAGGAAGGGGGGGTGGAAAAGTCTGCCTTATAAAACCTTTACAAATCCATCAGAAGGCTGTCAAAATCCTCCTTTTTAATTTTTTTTAATTACATTTATATGCCGCCCTTCTCCGAAGACTCAGGGTGGCTTACAATTTTTGGAGCACAACCCAATGCGCTCAGCAATAGCCTTCCTTCCATTGTATATGCCTGCTTATTACTAAGCGGCATTTTTACAAGGTCAGCTTATTGCCCCCAACAATCTTGGGTCCTCAATTTACCTACCCCGAGAGGATGGAAGGCTGAGTCAACCTTGAGCCTGGTGGGATTCGAGCCTGCAGTAATTGTAGACAGCTGGATCTTAAGAGCAGGCATTTAACAGCCTGAGCCACCAAAGCTCTATCGCACAATTCTGCAGCGGTTGAAAAAGAAAGGATTTTATTTTATTTATTTTGTCAAGCATGCATTTGATAATATACATAAGTATAAACATGGTTATGAATACATGAAATAGATACGAATAAAAGGGAACATTAAGGCAGGGATGGTAGGCACTTTTATTAGGATTGCTGAGAAGACCTTGGAACCCCTGGGTTTTCAACCCTCACCCCATTCCCCTCCTCTTAACTGGGTACCAGCCCAGTAAATTTCCAAACAGCATCGGGTTTTGATTTGATTTTATAATTTCCCACTTTGAAACTGCAAATATTTATTGTTTTTTTTTGTTTAAAAAGCACCGTATTTCCTGTTTTGGAATGCAGGCCCTGTCTGAAAGTTTGCTTCTTCTCTAAGCCCAAGAGTGTCTTTTCTTGAACTTCTCTTTTCCCATCTTTTAGGGAGATGTAAACCGAAGGATTAACCAAAATCTGCAATAGGCTGTCATCTGTGGAAGCTTTAAAACAGCAAAAGATTGCAAGCTCTGTCTTAAGAGGTAATTTCTGATAAGTTCATTACTGGGTAATGATGTCTTAAATTGTGTTGAAACCTGTGGGTTGCAGGAAGAGAACCACATGTTTTTTTCCTTCAACTTTCTAGAAAATCATGTTTCTAGTCCTTATTGTTGTCAGGATATGCTTAGAGGCCTCTGGGCAATGTTTAGCATGTTGAAAGCATAAAGAATGACTGAATACATTTTTCCAGGAAGAAAACCACATGGTTTTTTCCTTCAACTTTCTAGAGATTCATGTTTCTAGTCCTTATTGTTGTCAGGATATGCTTAGAGGCCTCTGGGCAATGTTCAGCATGTTGAAAATGTAAAGAACGACTGAGTACATTTCCCAGTATTTATGGAAAACAGTATGTTATCCATGTTCATGATGCTGTGTACAGTGCAGGTAGTCCTTGCCTTGCGACTGCAATTGAGCCCAATATTTCTGTTGCTAGGCGAGATATATGTTAAGTGCGTTTTGCCCCATTTTACGACCTTATTGCTGCTATTGTTAAGTGAATCAGTGCGTTTATTAAATGAGTAACCCGGTTGTTAAGTGAATCTGACTTTGCTCATCAGATGGTCGCAAAAGGGATCACACGAACCCCCAGGTTACTGCAACCGTCGTAAATATGAGACACTTGATAAACATCTGAATTTTGATCACATGATGACAGGGATGCTGCAATGGTCGTAAGTGTGAAAAACGGTCACAAGTCATTTTTCCGTGCCGTTGTAACTTCTACTGGTCACTAAATAAACTCTTGTAAACTGAGGACTACCTGTAATGCTCTTGTTTTTTATTTCTTTTTTTCTTTTCACATTATATATCCAAATTGGGCTTGATTTGAGTAGGGATTGGCTTAGAATACTTTTGGAGACTGTTCAGTAGCTTGCAGAAAATGCTTATTAACTAAAGGTCTTTGCTAAGCTAGAGATCCTACCGTCGATCCCTAAGAGTGTGATGACCCGGGGCGTGACACAAAAATAACCAAGTCACAAAAATAGAATAAAGTTCCTTTAATGCCTCACAGCTGCAGCCCATGAAGAGGATCAGGGCCCCTTCCTCCCCCGTAGACCATGCCATTCACGTTTCTCCCTTATCCTCTCCTCCTTGCGTGCCCTAGGATGAAGAGGGGATGAGCCTGGGTCTTCCTCTGACTGCCCAGCCAGCCTGTGCCCTTCCCCAGCTTCCTCTGGAACCATACTTCCACTCCCTGTCGGCTGTTCCTCCTCTCCTCGGAGTCAGACTCCAACAGAGGCATGACAAAGAATATTTACAAAACCAGGAAAGGGGGAAAAAAAAGAAAGCTTCTAGTCCTTGAGATCTGAAACCACCATCCTTCCTCCATTTATGGCCAAATTTGGTGGGGGGGAGTTTCTCTGGGCGATTGGTTCCTCGCAAGGCCTAAGCTCTGCCTTCCATCCGAGAACCAACGGAGATGTGGAGCGAACCAATGTGATGGTTGAGCAGTGTCTCCGGTGTTACGTCACCTATCAGCAGAAAGAGTTCTCCAATCCTTAAAGTTTTAGTTACAGAGGTGGTATCCAGCTGGTTCTGACCAGTTCTGGAGAACCGGTAGCGGAAATTTTGAGTCGTTCAGAGAACCGGCCAATCCCACCTCTGACTGGCCCCCATCTATTCTCTGCCTCCCACTGAGTCCCAGCTGATTGGCTGGGTCTCCTTTGGTTGCCCTGCACAGGAGAACGGAGCTGGAAAGCAGGTTAGTAGGGTCAGGAGGGAATGGGGATTTTGTAGTAACTTTCCCCTGCCACGCCCACCAAGCCGCGCCACACCCATCAAGCCAAGCCCACAGAACCGGTAGTAAAAAATTTTTTTTTAATCCCACCACTGTTTAGCTACTATTTCTTCTATCCCTATGTAGAATCTGGGAAATGATATTCTCAAATTAAATACGATTTGCCGGATCATCTGTTTGAAATAGAACAGTGTGGTCATGGGGCTAGCAGGAAGTAAACACACACACACACACGCAAAGAGGCACGTCACCTTTTTTTGAGAAAACATACTGTATCCTCAACAGAATAATAAAGGGGGAAAACCCAGTGGATTTTCTTCCTTGAATTGCTGACCAATTTGTAATGCAACGGTGTGCTGAATTGGTTCTCTTTTTAGTCGGCCTCCTTTTCACCTACATTTCACTTCCAGAACAGATAAATCATGCGTGGGAACCTTTAGCTTGCTTTGTTTCAGTTCTGTCCCATTTTTAATCACACCTCTGAAAATTTGAAAGGTTTTACTTCCTTTCCTGCACCCCAAGCCAATCGTGTTATTTCCATATCGCTCTGCCTCACTCTCCCTTTACAAAATTTGTTCCATCCCAGATGTTTTATTTCTTGCTCTACACGATAAGGGACAACTAAATTAAGCTCTTGCGGGTTTCAAACGTTTCACTCCTACCAGTTTTAATCTCTCTTTAAGGGTTAGGTTTTTAATGGTTTTTTCGATTTAAAAAGCTTCCTGTTGTCAAAAAAAAAAAACAATTTTTTTTGGATATTTTGAAGCAAAAGATAATCTGTAAAGCAGGTCTGCACACTGTTTTTTTATTGCCAGTACACGAATATAGCAGTACGACTACGACACACACGGGGACCTTTTCTCTAAAAATGTGGCTGTCTAAGAATTAATTTTCCATTCCTTCCCTCCCTCCCTTTCTGGGAAGAAAGGAAGTGTATGTTTCCCACAGTTTGCCTAAAACCTTCTGGGGAGGCTTTCTCAGTTTGTCTCAAACTTTGATTAAAGCCAGTTGGAGATCATGCCTAATTGCAATGGCAAGCACAGGCAAGGAACAAGTGTGAAAGGAAAGGGCCAGCCTTCAATACAGCTCCGAGAAGTGGCTGAGCTGTGATTTCCTTTCCTCTCTAGAAACCCTAACATGCCTGAACTGGAATCTCAGAATTGGAAAGGATCTCAGAGGTCATCTAGTCCAACCCCCGTTGCTGAGCGAGTTATTTAAGGTGGGCAGCCGTGCAAATCCTTTCAGTAAAGGAGAACAAAAATAGTTAACATTGCGGAAGCATGATAGCCAGTCTTGATTTGAAAACCTCTAGTTGACTTGACCAAAATTCCTTCCTTTTCTTCTTTGGTATAACTGTTTATCTAGAGGAGGAGGAGGAGGAGGAGGAGGAGGAGGAAGAGGAGGAGCATTGCCTGTGGTCTGAGATCTTCCCTCCCTCCCTTTTTTTGACAACCCATTTGGTATCTTCTCTCTGCTCCTCTCCTATGTCGGAGTATTGTTGACATTCAAGCAATTCAAGATGTATGGAGAGAAAGATATCCAGAAAAGAAACAATATACATTTTACTCAAATAGACATTTATCTTGGTCTAGAATAGATATGATATGGGCAACAACAGAGATAATTGCTAATATACAAGACATAAGCATTGAAACAAATATATGGGCAGATAACCCGATTAAAGTAACATGGAAAGGACAAAAGAAGAGGTCAAGATGGACAATGAACAATCTAATACTGAGAGGAAAAAGAATATATGGAATATATGGAAGAGGAATTAAATTTTTTCTTTGAACAAAATAAAAAAGAAGAAACTTCATGTCATTGCAACAACGTATAACTGACATGCAGTGGCAGGCAGTGTATCTCATTGCTTCTGATTGTGGGTTCACTTTAACACACAGGACAGAGAGGCCCGACAACCTGCAGAAAATTTATTTATTTTTATTTATTTTTTGGACTTGTATGCCGCCCCATCTCCGAAGACTCGGGGCGGCTCACAACTAAAAACAGCAACAATAAATACTTAAAAAGAGATTAAACCAAAATTCAGAAGCCCCAAAATTACAAAACTAAAATTTACAATAGTTAAAATAATTAAGAAACCCATCCCCCCCCAGGGAGGGGTCACAGCCCGGATTGGTCAAACAACCAGGTGTTCAAATTATGGCAGAAGGTGCGGAGGTCAGGGGCCAGGCGGAGCCCCAAGGGCAGTTGGTTGCAGAGGTCAGGGGCCGTGACAGAATAGGCTCATCGCCGGGGGAAAGCCAGCTGACATTGGCTTGCCGACGGGACCCCGAGGAGTCCTTGCCTGCTTGGCTAAAGAGTCTTATTTCACCTAATAAATCCCATATATTTTGTTTTTCAAATGCTCCTTTTTTTTTCTTAGCATGCCCCCGTTACATGCCACGGTAGAAAGACATCCTTTGCCTCTCGATTTCAGATTGAGTGCCAAAGTCAGAAGGTTGGATCCTGTTTTAAGGGAAATTGTAAGACATTCTTGAGGTTTTATTTTATTTCATTTTTTTTGTTTTCTTTTGAAATCAAACGGTGTGTGACCTTCTCTCGTCTATTTTTGTCAAAAGCAGGTCCTTGAAGCGAAGGAGTTATAAGGCAGCCACCCGTTGTTTTTAATTTATGACTCCGGCTCTTGCATTTCAGAAGAAAACCTGCTGAAGGCATTCAGCCCAGCCTACCTCTGACTTCTGAAATGTGACGGATCGGGCTACTTATGCCGAGTTATTTTTACACTTGGTGTAATGCGGAAGAGGCAAGGTGCCCTCCGGGTTGAAATAATTTTAGGTCCCAGTCTAATTTTAGGCCAAATTTTTAAAAAGGAAAAAAAAGGAGAAGATGAAGCTAAAATAATTTCTGTGTAACTTTTCTTTCCTCTTTTGAAGCATCACAATGGACATGTAGAGCTGTGAGACTTCATGTTAGGATGGGAATCATTTTCTGGCAAAGCCCAAGGGTTACAGGTTGTGGGAAACTAGAATTCATTCTTGGTATGCAAATGTTTGACCCAAATCAGAATATAAGCCACCATCAAGCCAGGCTGGATGCTGTGTGATTCCTGGATGAGTTGGAGTAGAGTTGACCCATATGTTCATTGGGGACACCTTAATGTAGCTCTGAGCAGAGTGGGTAGGACTAGATGACCTTAGTAGCCCCTTCCAGTTTTATTTATTACCAATCTTTACTTTTAATCTTATTTAACAATGCTTGGTTTACATGAAATGTCATTCTGAGAACCAGAATGACCCACGCTGGCGCAGTGGTTAGAGTGCGGTACTATAATAAAAACAAGCACAAATAGGCTGAAACACAGCTTCTATCCCAGGGCAGTAGCTCTTTTGAATTCTACTGTATAGTGCAGTGTTGGTGCAGTGTTGGGGGTTTTCGGTTCAATGTGTGAAGTGTGAAGGTTGTGTGTTTGTGTTTATTTTCATGGTCATGATGTGTTCTGAAGATGGTGTTTGATTTCGTTGTATGAGGTACAATGACAATAACATAAGCTAAACTAAACTAAATTAAACTTCAGGCTCAGGTGTCAGGATTCTGCCTGTTACCCCATGTAAATCATGAGTCACAAGCCAAACTTCCAAAAGGATTTATTGAGCGTTAACATGTCTGGCACTGCCTGGGTGTAGCCGACTCTGAGACACATAATTCATTGTCACCCTTGACCCTGGTTTTCCCCCATCCCCTGGGTGTATTATAATCCATATTCTCCAATGGGACACATCCATAGCCAAGAGTCATCAATCATGCTCTCCAATTAGACTTTTGCACGGCAGAAACTTCAGTCACCTATTTCTATCTTTGAAAACATTTATGGAATGCACTTTAGATTTCCAAGCTGCCACACTGCTCTTTCAAACCCCTTTCCCCCCTCCCTTTCTGTTGGCAACTCTAAAAAAACCATAGAAATATGTTATGAGTTGACATCAGGCTTCATCAGCCTGGTCTACCCTGCAGGGTTGCTGTGAGGCTAAAATAAAGGCTGCAGAAAACAAGAGACAATAACAATTTTTTTTCCCCACCTTCAACTTTTCTAGGTATCGTCCATGTTTTCTTCTCTACAGAGTGCATCCGCCCGCCAGTGGCCAAGCTGAGGCTCCCCGGCCCAGCGATGGACTTGGACCCCTACGCAAGCATGCAGATTGGCATGCGGGTGGTCCGTGGGGCTGACTGGAGGTGGGGGAACCAGGACAGCGGCGAGGGCAACGTGGGGACGGTGGTGGAGATCGGCCGGCAGGGCAGCCCAGCGACCCCTGATAAAACCGTGGTGGTCCAATGGGATCACGGGACTCGCACCAATTACCGGACCGGCTTCCAGGGAGCGTACGATCTTCTGCTCTATGATAATGCACAAATAGGTACTTCCCTCCCCCTCCCCTTCCTACCTGCTTCAAGCCTGAATTATAAGTTAGTTACGTTGGGAGGTTTTCTTCCTGTAAATCCTTGCAACTGAACCGTTGAACTCCCTGCAGGAAGAAAACTTAAGGTTCGGCTCCCTCCCTTCTTCCAGGATTAGTTACATCAATCAAGGGTGCACAGCTTCCCCTGTGGACAGACTGCAAGTCCCAGCAATTCTTAATTTTGGGGGGTTATGGGGATTGTAGTCTAAACAATCCAAAGAGACTCAGGTCAACCAACCCACACAGGAGACTGCAGTGTTCTTGCTATCGCTTTGCTTTGCTCCTAGATAATCCGGATGTCAGGATTCCAGCAATCACCCCAATTAAATCATGATTCTCAAGACAAACTTCAAAGGATTTAATTGAGGCGACAAACTGACACTGCCCTGTATGAAGCCAACTCTGGCATATGTCATTTACAGTCCGCTGTAACCCTGTTTCCTCCCTCCCCACTGGGTGTCTCATAAACCAGATTCTCCAATTGAGCACGTTCACGGGCTGGGTGTCATCAATCACGTTCTCCAATTAAATATATTCGCAGGCAAAAGCTCTGGTATTTTAGTTACAATCTTTTAAAGATAAAGAGTTGGAATGTACTTCCGCTTTCAAGCTGCTGCACTGCTCTTCCAGATTTCCTTCCTCTTTCCCCCCCCCCTTTTTTTTTAATGGCAACTACTAAAACAGGCATAGGAATATTTTATGAGTTGACACCGGAGGGCCCTCAAAACAACCAGTTTTCACGTCGTCTGCAATATCAAAAAGGGCCAAAAGCTCCCTTATAGAATAACTGAAATGTCTTCATCCACAAACCTGGCTTACAATCCCCAAAGTTGCAACCTGCGGTTTGCTTTCCTGGGAGAAAATGAAAGATTTGGTTTTGGCAGCTCCAGAAATGGAGGTGGAAGTTTAGGGCTTGAGCTTATTTGTATGCCGGGGATTGTTTTTATCATGGTTTGTTGGAGATTGATGGAGTTCACACTGCAGGCTAATTTTAATTATTATTAGTTTCTGAATCCATCGAGGGCCAGGAACTGTTTTCCAATTCTCTTTTTACATCCAGTTCTCCTCCCAGATTTTGCCAATTCTTTTCAGGCAGAGCATCCTTGGCAATGTTGCATTTACCTGTACAGGTAGACCACAATTGAGCCCAACATTTCTGTTGCTAAGCGAAAGTGAATTTTGCCCCATTTTACGACCTTTCTTGCCACACACGTTAAGTGAGTCACTGCAGTTGTTAAGTTAGTAATACGATTGTAAACTGAATCTGGCTTCGCCATTGACTTCGCTGGTCAGAAAGTTGTAAAAGGGGATCACGTTGACCCTGGGACACTGCAACAGTCATAAGTATGAGTCAGTTGCCAAGCTTCTGAATTTTGTTCACGTGACGATGGGTATGCCACAACGGTTATAAGTGTGCAAAATGGTCATAAGTCACTTTTTTTCAGTGCTGTTGTAACTTTGAACAGTCACCAAATGAACTGTTGAGAACTACATGTAGTTAGTTTCTCTGGGCAGACAGAAATCATTTTGTCCTATCATTCACATGGTTTGGTCTTGTCCTATTATTGGCATGAATGATTGTAAATATCTGCCCCCCCCCTTTTTTTAAACTTTTCCCACTTAAGCATCTTTCTGCCTTTGACTTCATTATGACCCAAAGTATGTTTTCACTCTTCCCGTAGGGGTCCGCCACCCTAACATCATCTGCGATTGTTGCAAGAAACACGGCATTCGTGGAATGCGATGGAAGTGCAAAGTCTGCTTCGATTACGACCTGTGCCTGCATTGCTACATGAGCAACAAGCATGACCTGTCCCATGCCTTTGAGCGCTACGAAACTGCCCACTCGCAACCGTAAGTCCGCTCGATCGCCCGGTCTCTCCCAGGCTGGCTTCTGTGGAGAGACAAATCTTCCCTCTCCCTCCAGCTTTTTAAGGGTGTTGGTGATAAATGTAGTGTCAACGTCCCGAATGACCAACTCAACTAAAGCAAGCACGCTCAAGACCTGCCAGTGTCTCAGTGCAACAGTTTATTGAGTACATCATTTCGGTACTGTTGAGGTCAAAACCAGCTCTACCTAATTCCCGCGCAAACCCACATAGTTACAATATAGAACTCTCCCTCCCCCCTATTAGTGTAGATTACATTATCCAATTGAGTCTCATTGTATTGTTATGAGACAGAGTCTCCGCTCTCGGCCAACACCTGCAGGTGTGTCCTTGGCTCTCACAGCTCTTGAAGTCTGAAGCCTGCATTGCATCTCACTCCTAGTCCTTTGGCAAGTTTAGAAGCGATAATGGCTGCGACAGCATAAGCGCTTTGAGCTTGACACGTAGCATGTCACCAGTAATTTCTTAGGGAGGAACCTTAGGAATTCCTTAGCATTTCAAACTTTTCATTGGTAAGTTGCTAGTCCTCATGAGGGGCCCCAGTTACAAGAGGTCTCAGTTTCTCTACCAGAGATTAGATTTCTTCCTAGTGGTTAGAGCCAGATATGCCTCGAGGTTTTCCCTTCAAAATCGCTTTTTCCTCTTTCTTCTAATAAATAACCAAATCTGAATTTGCCGTCCATTTTCTCCTGAGGCACTTCACTGCCCCATATTAAGAGTAGCCTCAATAGCCCTCCAAAAGGACTAGCAAATTATGAAGTGGCTGAAAGGAGAAACCCATTAAATAACAAAAGGAAGGGGGCCATTGTGTTAACTGTCTTTAGTTTTCAGTGAATGGACACCATCAGTTTCGTCTACAAAACCAGGTACATACAGCCTTCAGATAACTTTGCAGTTCTGATTAACACTAGAACGAAGTTTTTCAATCTTGGCAACTTTAAAGTGTGTGGACTTCAGCTCCCAGAATTCCCCAGCCAGCCATGCTTCATGAGTTTAGGGTCCACGCATCTTAAAAGTTAATCAGAACTGCAAAGTTATCTGAAGGCTGTATGTACCTGGTTTTGTAGACGAAACTGATGGTGTCCATTCACTGAAAACTAAAGACAGTTAACACAATGGCCCTTTAATGGCTCTTAAAGGGCCTTGGTGGCTCAGGCTGTTAAATGCCTGTATTTAAGTTCCAGCTGCCTGCAATTAGTGCAGGCTCGAATCCCACCAGGCTCAAGGTGGACTCAGCCTTCCATCCTCCCGGGGTAGGTAAATTGAGGACCCAAGATTGTTGGGGGCAATAAGCTGACTTTGTAAAAATGCCGCTTAGTAATAAGCAGGCATATACAATGGAATGAAGGCTATTGCTGAGCACACTGGGTTGTATCCCAAAAATTGTAAGCTGCCCTGAGTCTCCGGAGAAGGGCGGCATATAAATGTAATTAAAAAAAAAAAGTTGCCAAAGTGGAGAAACCCAGAACTAGAAGCAGACATTGTTATTTTTCCACCCGGATCTAATCACTTCTCCCCATCAGCCCGCTAAACGCCTGTCAGTTTTTAATCTGATTCCAGGTCCTTTTCCAGGTCCAGCAGGGCCACAAAATCCATCAAGGCTGCTGCTGATTAAAAGAGGCTTTTAATCACCCTTTTCATTAAGAGCTTCGTTTTTGGATTGAGGCTGACCCAGAAATTGCCGAGCTGGGATGCTGGGATACAGAAGGAGAGGAAAGAGAATGTTAAAACTTCCGGTTTTCATGCAGGATTGGGCCAGATGTTGATAGCCCTGATTTGGTCTCCCTAAATTCCTTTGCCCATAACTATTTGGGGCTTGTGTATTTTCCCCCCCCTTTATTTATTTAGTAAATTAATGTATCAAGGAACAAAGTTTCTTGTTCCTTGGAACAAAGTCTCAATTTCAACTTTGATTTACTCAGGGAGTTACATAGTTTATTTTCAATAAACTTAACAGCCTCTCCCTCCCTCCCCTCCCCTCCCCAGGTTTTTCTCAAACTTGGAAAGGTTGAATATTGAAGCAAACTTGTGTCTTTTTAATATTCTTTTAAGGGCTCATTTTGAATTAAGTACCACAGAAAAAGACAAAAAGCAACCCAGTAACATTTTACCTTACATATATCCACATGTATATTTGTGAATGTGTATAATATATTATTTTTATTATATTTATTAAAATTATGTGTTTATGTTTTGCTTTGTGTTTAAATTCTGGTCCTCATTTTTTCACCAAATTTGCATTGATGTCTGTATATTAGTAGGTAAAAACTCTATACAAATCTTCCTTCCTTCCTTCCTTCCTCCCTCCCTCCCCATTATTCTTTCCTTCTTCCCTCCCCTTCCTTCTTCTTCCTTCCTTTTCCTTCCTTCTTCCTTCCTCCTCCTCCTCCTTCCTCCTCCCCATTTTCTTCCTTCTTCCTTCCTTCTTCTTCTTCCTTCTTCCTTCATTCATTCCTTCCTTCCATTCCTTCCTCCTCCTCCTCCTCCTCCTCACTCCTCCTCTTCTCCTTCCTTCTTCTCCTTTTCCTTCTTCCTTCCTTCCTTCCTTCCTTCCTTCCTTCCTTCTCTTTCTCTCTCGCCTGCCTTCCTCCTCCCTCCCTTTCTTCCCTAATTTTTCACGTGATACACAAACTTTCCCGCAATGAATTATTGCAATAAGAAAGTAGATCTATGAGCAATCATTTTGTCTCTGGCTTTGACCACACCATTTTTACACTGTTACATTACATTTTATGCTCTGCTCTCACTTTTGAAAGCCCCATCAAGAGAGAAAAGGGCCTTGGTGGCTCAGGCTGTTAAATGCCTACACTTAAGTTCCAGCTGCTTACAATTACTGTAGGCTCGAATCCCACCAGGCTCAAGGTTGACTCAGCCTTCCATCCTCTCGGGGGAGGTAAATTGAGGACCCAAGATTGTTGGGGGCAATAAGCTGACTTTGTAAAAATGCCGCTTAGTAACAAGCAGGCATATACAATGGAAGGAAGGCTATTGCTGAGCGCACTGGGTTGTATCCCAAAAATTGTAAGCCGCCCTGAGTCTTCGGAGAAGGGAGGCATATAAATGTAATTAAAAAAAAGCCTGTTTTCCACAATTCTAGTGTTGATTGAGGTTGCTAGTGGTGGAATAAGTAGCCTTATCAAAGGACCCAGAATCGTTTTAGCTTCTCCCTATCCATGCAACAGATGAAAAAAAAAACCCGAGGTTTATGCTTTTCCTTCCAGAGTCTCCGTAAGCCCACGACAGAATTTGCCACGCATTACTTTAAAGGGGATATTTCAAGATGCCAAAGTCACCCGGGGACCTGACTGGGAATGGGGAAATCAGGATGGTAAGGATCTTTCAGCTGAATTTCTTCAGGGGAATAGATCAGCTTCAGGGTTGAGAAAAATTGCTGCCTTTTAACCTTTGCCTAACCGCGACAAACATTTATAAACCTTCAAGTGTCCAGAGAATGAATTTTCTTATTTTTTTTTTTTAACATCCCTGCTTGAGAAAAATAGCATGTCCTGCAGGAATCCTTTTCAGGCTTCATTTCTGCATGCGGGGAGCAAACACATTAATTTGCCCCAAGAAAGGCAATTTTGCTGACTGGGTAGCCCAGACCAGCGATTGACTGGGCCTTCTGACTTGACTCAGGTTAAGCTGGCAGATATACATCAGGCTTTACACTATGTGTTTGATGTTGGCCTTGGTGGTGCAGGCTGTTAAATGCCTAGCACTTAGTTCCAGCTGCCTGTAATTATTGCAGGCTTGAATCCCACCAGGCTCAAGGTTGACTCAGCCTTCCATCCTCTTGGGGTAGGTAAATTGAGGAGCCAAGATTGTTGGGGGCAATAAGCTGACTTTGTAAAAATGCCGCTTAGTAACAAGCAGGCATATACAATGGAATGAAGGCTATTGCTGAGCGCATTGGGTTGTATCCCCCCCCAAATTGTAAGCTGCCCTGAGTCTCTGGAGAAGGGCGGGATATAAAATATGAATTAAAATAAAAAATAAAATTAGTAAATCTGGGGGTGGAAATTGGGATCAAATTGTCTGGTAGCCTGTAGAGCGAATAGCAGAAGAGCTAGGGAACCTGGGAAGAAGCTAACCATGATGGGCAGATACAATTCTGTTGTATCTTTTTAAACAAAGCAGGATAAATGTGGAAGTAAGTTTCTGAGGCAACTTTTTCTCCTGCAAAACTCAAGTCTGTCTGACCCAGATATGTACTTTCCTCGGCATGTCTGATTTTCTCAATAAAGCTTTAAAGGAAAAAGTTTGGCCGATGACATTTGCATTATGACACCATAAACTCCAGCTGAGCTCTTGAGGTGAAACCAAAGATGCTCTGTATATTTTTATGGGTTTTCCCTTCCTTCTTTTTTCAGTATACATGCTGCTTATTTGCTAAGCCTTAAAAAAAAGCTTATCCCTTAATAACCTTTATTCTTATCCCATAATTGTATCCCCTTTGCAGATTAAAGAATTAAGACTTAAGAATCTGATTTTGGATTCACTTCTTACTTTTGGGCAAAAACTTGCCAGAAAGCCTCTTAACATATGGACAGCATGAATATTGATGAGGAGTTAGGCATATTGTCCAGGAAGTTTTGGAAAGGAACATATTTCTCAACCCATGTTCTTTTGGCTTTTGGCTAAATTCCTGCTGAAATATAAAAATTGTACACCAAAATGCTGGTTCTCTTAATGAAGATAAAATAATGTTTTTGCAGCTGGAATATATATATATATCAGAACACTGAGCAATGCTCTTGTCTACAGGTGGTGATGGCAAAATTGGGCGCGTGGTGGACATCCGTGGCTGGGATGTGGAGACGGGGCGGAGCGTGGCCAGTGTCACCTGGGCTGATGGTACCACAAATGTCTACCGAGTCGGCCACAAAGGGAAAGTGGACCTAAAATGTATCACAGAAGCATCTGGAGGGCTTTATTACAAGGAGCATCTTCCTAAATTAGGTATGTGTGGACCATTAAAAAAAAAGTAATTAAAGGATTCATCAGCTGTCCTTAATCTCAGCCCCCTCCTGATAAAAGTTGGCCCTCTCTAGTGGACTACAACTTCCATAATCTCAATTGGAGCTTGCTGGGATTCCTGGGGATTGTTATCCAGTCCCTTCCCATGTGAAGATGTGGCTGTTACTTGTAGAAATTTTGTATCTTAACTAAGATTGATATGAGCATTACAGTAGTTTTACCTGTAGCAATATATTTATATAATTGCAGGTAAAACTACTGGAACAGTTATATATATATGGGAGTTGAAGTCCACAGGTCTTAAATGTTGCCAAGGTTGAACACCCCTCCCTTAGAACCTTCTGGTTAGGTCTGATATTTTTGCCTTTTTAAAAAATCTTCCCCTCCTGCCTGTCCTTCTCCAGGCAAACCAGCTGAGTTGCAGAAGAAGGAGAGCACAGAAGGGCACCCATTCCAACATGGGGACAAAGTGAAATGCCTCCTAGACATCGACATCTTGCGAGAGATGCAGGAGGGCCACGGAGGCTGGAATCCCAAGATGGCCGAGGTAGGGTTGTGCAAATGTCCATCCTTTTGTTGGAAGAGGGCAGGATCTCTCACAAACGTGCGATTGGTGCTTTTATTCCAACCAAGAGGACAATGCCGAATGATTGGCCTGCTCTTAAGCGGCAAGGATGATGGGGGTTGGTGTTTCTTTTGTTGCCTCTTCAGTTTTCCTCTCCCCACCTAATGCCTTTTTCCTCTCTTGGCTTCCTTCCCACCCTCCTTCCAAAAGTTCATTGGCCAGACAGGAACAGTGCATAGGATCACAGACCGAGGAGACGTGAGGGTGCAGTTCAACAATGATACTCGCTGGACGTTTCATCCTGGAGCTCTAACCAAGGTGGGGTAAAGTTCATTCCTGTGGCAAATTATCCTAAAATTCAGAATGTGGGCTGACGCAGGAGAAAAGGGGATTTTTTTTTCAAATGGATGAAATATATTGGATAGTCCTAGAAAGGAGTTTCCAATTCCACCCAGTATAACTACCGTCATCTTCTTTTAACGATCCCATAATCCCATAATGGAGTCTGGGCAACCGAAGGAGCTAGCAGAGTGTTTTAAAGACCGGATGCCCTTCCTGTTGCCAGTACGGAGTTTTGTTCAGCAGATACATTCTCAGAGTGCCTGCCTCTACCTAGGATTGAACCCACAGCCTCCTGATTGTGAGGCGAGAGCTCCACCTCTAGGCCACCGCACCACTTCACCTCCCACTATAACTGTGACTTAAGTTAAATAAAGAATTCACTGGCCTTTATGTAGGGTTGAATATGTATTATAGGTAGTTCTCAGCTTACAAACCATTCACTTAATGACCATTCAAAGTTACAACAGCACTGGAAAAAGGGACTCATGACCCTTTTTCACACTTAATGACTGCTGCAGCACCCCCGTGGTCATGTGATCAAAATTCAGATGCTTGTCAGCTGACTCATACTTACGACGGTCGCAGTGTCCCTGGGCTCACGTGACCTCCTTTTGCGACCTTCTGAAAGCAAAGTCAGTGGGGAAAACCAGATTCGCTTAGCATCTGTGTTACTAACTTCACAACTGCACTAATTCCCTTACTGCAAGAAAGAAATGGGGCAACACACTCACTTAACAACTGACTCGCTTTATAGCAAAGGGAAATTTTGGGCTCAGTTGTGGTCATAAGCCGAGGACTTTAAAATAGAACTCCTTGGGTGGAGCATAGATCTGAGCTTGAAAGAGTCAAATCAATATCATAGCTGGTAAAATATAACCCAGCCAAACAGAGGTAGCAGCAAAGCCTTTTAATGATTCTTTACAAATTCTGTTCCTTCCGGTTAAAAGGCTGTTTCAAACTAATTGTCTCTGATAAGAATGAGCCTTGCCAAGGTGGTGCAAGGCTGCCAAGAACACTAGATAAAGTTACTAAGAAAAATTTCAAACACAAAGAGTCTCCAAACACAAACTAAGAGAGTCCAAACGTCCACAAGGCTTGAGTGCAAAAACGTCTTTGCTTCCTGCAAAGAACTCCAGTTTCTCAGCTGGCTTTTATCTCTTAAGGGAGGGGCCATTACCTTGCAGCCTTACTCCCGAGTCGCTTGTGCTGCTGCAGCTGCTCTTTCCTTTGAGCAGCCCTGCATGCACTGGGCACAGGTTCCTCAGGGACCTCTTCCTCACTGCTGCCAGCCTCCACAATCTCCAAAGGCAGCCTTCCACTCCCTGATGGTCCTGGCCCCATCCCTCCATCACATGCAGGCCCCTCATCTGAGTCCTCGCTCTCCGAGATCTCAGCCACCTGCACCTGCTGCCGGCAAACCACAACAGAGGTAGTTCCTAACCTATCTTGGCCGATCTCAAAATGCTAAACCAGGTTCGGGTATTTAGCACTGGGAAGGAAGAACACAAGGAAATCTCATTAGAGAATGGCCGTTTCGAGAATTCATTTAAGAAAACAAACAAACCCAAATTTCTTCCTGATCTCTGCCATTACCCAAATCCCACGCAAGAAAATTAAACCAAAATTGCCTTTCTTTCTTTCTTTCTTTCTTTCTTTCTTTCTTTCTTTCTTTCTTTCTTTCTTTCTTTCTTTCTTTCTTTCTTCCTTCTTCCCCCTTGTAGCTTAACACTTTCTGGGTGGATGATGTCGTGAGGGTGATTGACGACATGGACACAGTGAAACAGCTGCAAGCCGGTCACGGAGAATGGACGGATGAGATGACAGCGGTGAGCTCCTTTCCCTTAACGTCCCCCCCCCTTTTTTTTTCCCTTTTCCTTGCATCCATCTAAATCAGGGGTCGCCAACCTTTTGGACCTCAGGGACCACCAAACTCATAATTTTAAATCCTGTGGACCACTGATATGAATTTTGACTGATGGTGGCTTGTTGACATTTTCCCAGGGTCTCTGCAGAAAGCAGCAGAGACCCTGGGAAAATCCCCCAAAAAGTCTGCAGGAAAATTCCCCACCGCGTTTTCCTACCGATCGATCATTCTTTATTTGGGATTGCAAGATACTGTCTCTAGTTCCGTTCTCAGGGGGAGAGAGAGAGAGAGAGAGACTTTTGGCTTCTTGCAAGGAAAGCAGCAGAAGCAGCAGAAGTCTTTCTTTCGCTTCCCCCAAACTCCACCAGAAATGAGTCTTTGTGAGACTTGTCATGCTGGCACAGCCTCTTGGAGCAGGAGGCCTTGCAGGGTCCCAAAGACTCATTTCTGGAGTTTGGGGAGAGAAAGAAAGACTTTGCTGCTTTCTTGTGCAGCCAAAAGCAGAAGAAGAAAGAAGTGGAAAGAAGCAGCCCGGTGGCCAGGCCAGGCACGTGGGGCAAGTGGAGCAAGTTCCCCCCCTCCGCCCTTTCTCCCCTCCCCTCACTACCTCCTGTTGTTTGCAATGCAAGTGACGCAAGCCTTGTGTTCCCGCAGGCCATGTGGGCGGCACAGCCTTGTGTTCCCGCGCAGCCTGGATTAATTGCTTTGGGGGTGACATTTCTCTGCGGACCACCAAAACTTTCTCACGGACCCCCAGTGGTCCCCGGCCCACTGGTTGGTGACCACTGATCTAAATTTAAAACCACTTCAACCATATCCTGGATACCTTTTCAACCAAACGAAGGGGCTGATAGGAGAAGCTAGAATGCAAATTCTCTTCGCGTTTTCTTCACTCCCCGTTCGTTTCGGCTGCCGGCGAGAGATCGCACACAAACTCTTTGTTTGCTTCTTCCGGTTGACAGATCCTGGGCCACATCGGTAAGGTGATCAAAATCTTTGGGGACGGCGATTTGCGTGTGTCCTTCTCCGGCCAATCCTGGACCTTCAACCCAGCCTGCCTGACAGCCTACCAGAGAGAGGAAGATGCAAACCTGATGACCACGCAGGATACCAGGGAGTCGAAAAGTGAGGGCAAAGCTTTTAAACCCCGATCCTATGCCAGAAAAAAAAGGGGGGGCAGAGGACGAGGAGACTTTGGGGAAAATCACTTTTCTGTGAATATTTGGTACATCAGAAATGAGCTGAGGTGCAGCACTGGATATTTTCAAAAGCTTTTTCAATTCAAATTGTCTGGGAAATGATGATGAGGCTATCTAATAATCTATTAAGATGTTGAGGCTCTAGAAAGATTGCACTGTTTCTTTGAATTCCCCCCGGCTCTGGCTGTTGTGGTTTGCCGGCAGCCGGTGCAGCCGGCAGCAGAGTTGGACAGTGAGGAAGAAAGGGGAACCAGTCAGGGAATCTGGAGAGGACTCGGACGAGGGTCCTGCGTCCAATGCAGGTATGGGGCCAGGACCATCTGGAAGTGGGGTGCTGCCTTTGGAGCCTGGCAGCAGCGAGGCAGAGGACCCAGGGGAGCCTGTTCCCAGTGTGCATATGCGCAGAGCTGCTAGGAGGCGAGAGCAGCTGAAGCAGAAGGGGCAACTCGGGAGTAAGGCTGGGAGGTCATTGCCCCTCCCATAAGGGATAAAAGTCAGACCTCAATGATGAAACCTTTGCAGGAAGCAAAGTCATTCGATCGGTTCAGAGTCATTCTTAAGCTCTGCATACTGGTTGGTTTCTTTTATAGTTAACTGGATACTTCTGTCTTTGGCCGCATTCCACAGCACTGAAAGGCGGGTACTTATCTTGGGGGACCGTTTAAGATTAGTTCTGGCTGGGAATGGAAACCATTCCCAGCGTTGCAATAAAATAGGTTTTGCTTTTAAAACAAGTTTGGGATTAATTGCGGTTTACGAAGCCTGGGTCAGAACACATCCCTCCAGCAGCAAAAATAAAAAATTGGACAGTTTGGATCGTGAAGCCATGCGCTGGCCCCTCTCAACCGGCTGGTGATATTTGTATCTTGGTTTCCTTTTCATAGGTTCCTTGGTGTCTGTGGTGGGACGGTTACTCTCCCAAAAAAGCGAGGCCGACAGCCCAGGCCGCCTGGTGGTTGAGGCAGCCCACGGGAACATCAGCAAAGTTCGGGATTTGATTCAGAAATACCCCGACAAGGCAAGTAATTCTGCTCTATTTAGTAGTGTGCACCAGCAGCAGCCAAAAAAGCCAATGCAATCCTAAGTTGCATTAACAGAGGGAGACAATCGAGATCAAGTGAGGTACTAATACCACTCTATAAAGCCTTAGTAAGGCCACACCTAGAGTCCTGCATCCAGTTTTGGTTGCCACACTATAAAAAAGATGTTGAGACTCTAGAAAAAGTGCAGAGAAGAGCAACCAGGATGATGAGGAGGCTAAAACAAATGATGAACGGTTGCAGGAACTGGGCCTGGCTACTCTGGTGAAGAGAAGGACCAAGGGAGACATGATAGCAGTCTTCCAATATTTGAGGGGCTGCCCCAGAGAGGAGGAAGGGGTCAAGCTATTCTCCAAAGCACCTGAAGGCCAGATAAGGAATAATGGATGGAAACTGAACAAGGAGAGATTCAACCTGGAAATAAGGATAAACTTTCTGACAGTGAGAACAATCAACCCATGGAACACAAGTTGCATTCAGAAGTTGTGGGAGCTTCATCCCTGGAGGCTTTCAAGAAGAGATTGGACTCCCATCTGTCAGAAATGGTGTAGGGTCTCCTGCTTGGGAAGGGGGTTGGACTAGATGAAGGTTCCTTCCAACTCTGATTATCTGTTAAAATCTGAGAAATCAGATTCAGATGAATGGGGGGGAAACGACACCCCCTTCGCCTGTGCTGGCCCTGTTAAACCAGCCAGAGTTGGCCTTGAGAGGGTCAGCTGGCCAAACCTGTAACAGATGCTCCATTTCTTCCCCCAGGTGGACGTGCAGAACCAGGGCAGGACGGCCTTGCAGGTGGCTTCATACGTGGGGCAGATGGAAGTGGTGAAGCTCTTGGTGCAAGGCCATGCCAACATCGACCTGTGGGACGAAGAAGGTGACACGGCCCTTCATTATGCAGCCTTTGGGTACGTGGCCCTCACTGAGAGCTCTGGGGGGGTGCTCCCCTTGGGGGGGAACATAGCTGTAAGAAGGGAGATAGGCAGAGGGGGTATTCAGCAGGTTCTGACAGGTTCTGGAGAACTGGTAGCAGAAATTATGAGTGGTTCAGAGAACCAGCAAACACCACCTCTGACTGGCCCCACCAACCCCCTCTATCCTCTGCCTCCGGAGTCCCAGCTGATCAGCTGGGTCTTTTGTTGTCTTGCACAGGAGAAGGGAGCTGGAAAGCAGGTTAGTGGGATGAGGAGGGAATGGGGATTTTGCAGTATCTCCTTCCCCTGCCATGCCCACCAAGCCACGTTCCACCAAGCCACACCACGCCCACAGAACCGGTAGTAAAAATCTTGAATCCCACCATTAGGTATGAGGGAGATTCCTTTTCCAAAAGAAATAGCTTTCTTTTTTTTTTAAAGGAAGCTTCCAAATAAAAGACTTAATAAGTGACAAGCATTTTCCATCTCCATACCCCCACCCCCACCCCGGTTTCAATTCAGAAGGCACGACATACAAGGAAGATGGGATGGGCAGGGATGAGGGGTGGGGAAAAAAGGCTAATGTCCTCAGAGTTATACTTCTGACATTAGCCAGTTAAGATTGAAGCCTCTTCCAGGAACATGATGGGATGGTTGCCTGCTAGATAACTGCTGAAAAGAGTCCAAACCAGCTGCCCTTTGGGGTCCCCTATTTCTCAATGGGAGCTGGTGACAATGGAGATGGGGTGGGGGAAGAACAGGGGGTAGATGGTGAAGACGGCTTAGCATTCGTAGGAGCTCTGGTGGGGCGGTGGTTAGAATGCAGGATTGCAGTCTTGACTCTGCCCACTGGCAACAGCTTGATCCTGACCGGCTCAAGGTTGACTCAGCCTTCCATCCTTTTGTGGTCAGTAAAATGAGGACCCAGATTGTTGGGGGCAAGAGGCTGACTCTGTAAATTGCTTAGAGAGGGCTTTAAAAGCACTGTGAAGCGGTATATAAGTGCTATTGTGATAGATAGATGGTTGGTAGGTAGGTTGGTCAGTAGATATAGATAGATAGATAGATAGATAGACAGACAGACAGACAGACAGACAGACACAAACAGACAGACAGTTGATAAATTGATTCTTCCCTTTTTCCACCTTTAAAGAAACCAAAGAAATGAGTGTAGCAGGAGAAGAATTTTATTTCTAATTCGTTTCTCCTCCCCTCCCCTTGTATCTTTGCCACTTAACCCTTTTGCGCGAACCAGGAATCAAGCAGACGCGCCCGGCTTCTTGTCAGCAAAGGGGCCAACCCGAATATTTTGAACACTGCCAGGTGCACGGCCTTGTACATCTCTGTCAACCATGGCTTCACGTGAGGTCGCTGCGATGTGAATGTGAATTGTGAGTCTTCCTGTTTGGGAGAATCACAGCTCAGAAGCCCTTGAGTATCTCTGAGTGGTCTCCCATCCAGAATTTTTTTGTTTTCTCTTTTGGGTTCAGTTTGAGTGGAAGGTTGCATTTTAAAAAAAAAACGTAATCTACATTGAGAATTGTTGTGGGTTGGCGGCCGCCTGTGCAGACGGCAGGGGAATTGGACAGTGGGGAAGAATGGGGACCAGTCCAGGAGTCTGGAGAGGACCCGGACAAGGGTCCTGCGTCCAATGCAGAGATGGGACCAGGACCATCTGGGAATGAGGTGCTGACTCCGGAGCTTCCAGAGTCTGGCAGCAGCGAGGCAGAGGAAGCAAGGGAGCCTGTTCCCAGGGCGCATATGCGCAGAGCTGCTAGAAGGCAAGAGCAGAGAGACAAAGGGCAACTTCGGGAGTAAGGCTTGGAGGTGATTGCTCTCCTAAGGTATAAAGGAGTGCAAGGTAGAGAACCTTTGCAGGAAGCAAAGTTGTTCGCTCTGTTCAGATTAAACCTTGAAGCTCTGTGTGGACTTTGTACTTTGGTTGGTTTTTAACAGTTAATTTGGCACTTTAATTGTTGGCAGCAGTTCAAAGGAGAGAAAGGTGGGTGCTTATCTCGAGGGACTGTTTGGGACTCATTACGGGCTGGGAATGAACATAATTCCTAGCGTTGAAATAAAACCAGAGTTGTTTGGACTAAGCGTGTGCTTAATTATGGTCTCGGGAAGCCTTGGTCAGAACAAGAATTCAACACTGTTTGGCTTTGTTGACGCCTCCTCTGTCCCGCCAGGGTTCTTCAGGCATCACTGCCGACTTCAAGTGCATCATCGAAGCCCTCACCGAGGTCCCCAGCATCGATTTTACGATCCAGAATCAACAAGGCTTCAACCTGTTGCACCACGCAGCCCTGAAAGGAAACAAGCTGTAAGCAAGAGATGAGTACAAGGCGGGATGTAATCGGAATTGACTTCCAGGACAGGCAGGCTTTTTTAAGATCTCAGGCAAAAAAACTGCCTGCCACACAGATGTCGGCAAAAGATATCAAATGTTTTTTTTTTTGAAAGG
>CM019158.1:5058886-5104352 GCA_009733165.1 Naja naja | reverse complement strand
GAGTGGTCACCACATGAAGTGCAGAGAAGAGCAACCAGGATGATTGGCGGACTGTAGGCTAAAACATTCGAAGAACAGTTGCAGGAACTGGGCATGGCTAGTCTAGGGAAGAGAAGGACCAGGGGAGACAGGAGAGCAGTCTTCCAATATTAGAGGGGCTGCCACAGAGAGGAGGAGGGGGTCAAGCTATTTTCCAAAGCACCTGAAGGCCAGACAAGGAATAATAATGGATGGAAACGGATCAAGGAGGGATTCAACCTGGAAATAAGGAGAAACTTCTAACGGTGAGAGCAATCAACCCATGGAACAGAAGTTGCCTTCAGAAGTTGTGGGAGCTTCATCCCTGGAGGCTTTCAAGAAGAGATTGGAGTGCCATTTGTCAGAAATGGTGTAAGGTCTCCTGCTTGGGAGGGGGTTGGACTAGATGACCTACAAGGTCCCTTCCAACTCTGCTTATCTGTTTAAAATTTTTTACAGTAATATATATATACAAACTGCTGTAAAACTCCTAGATCACCAATTAAATGTTGGCGGTTGTGTCACTTACATTTGTAGCTACGAAAGCTGGGGTGAAGCTGGAGACTTGGTTACCAGCAGCCATCAATCAAAAGCTTCGATGTCTTGAACACATTTTTTTCTTCTTCTCTTCTGGTGGGTGAGCCTTTCCCTTCCTCAAATCTATAAGGCCAGAATTGGCTCACCTTCAATAGCTGATGTAACATGGCAGGCGTCCCTTGTGATTATTTGGTTCAGGAAACAGAGAACAGCAGCATAAAAGACCTTTTAAATGTCATACTCCAGCTAGGCCAATATTTGTCCTGGTTCCAGCTCTAAAAAAATAAAATAAAAAATAAAAATAAACCAACAGCTTTTCAGTAAGGAGATGTCTTGGGGGAGGGCGGTTTCTTGCGACTCTGAAATTCATATGGCTGAAATTAATTTTTACTGTTTACCCCTTTCGCTTCGCTACAGGGCAGAAGTGAGCAAACTGATCAGCTGTGGCTTTCATTCCATTTCTAGAGGGAGGGTTTTTTGGACTTATTTTGTGCATTTTGTCTCATCTTTCCTTGCCTTTTCCTGATCTTGGCTCCATTCCCCCCAAAACCGCATTTTTTTGCACAAATGAGCTGGTTTAGAAAAAGTGCAGAAATTATTTATCATACAACGGATGCCTAATTAAAAAAAAAAATCTCCTTCCAAAAATTTGAGGGAGGCTACCAGCTTGGTTGTCTTTAAATAAGGAGGATGGGTGAATCTTGGAAAGACAATAAACAGCTAATACCTATAATTGCTAAATGGAAACACCACATTCAGTGGCAACTGAATTCCGAGAAATAAACCCCAGGGGCTAGTAACTTGGAAAAGCTTGGGTTTATTTTTTTCCCCCCTGGAAAATATCCTGGGTTTCCAGGCTCCTGTCTGATTTAGTAAGATTAAAGTAGACAATCTGGGTGTCATCCAGACCTCCACCACCTCTGGCATACATGGGCTGATGGAAGGAAGCTAAAATCCATCATATCTGAAGGGCGTTGACCTACGATCAATTGATTTAAATCAGTTTAGAGGGAGAGCCAAGACAGCAAATGACTTTTTGCAGGAGAAAAAAAGGGCTGCTGTGAAATAGGGAGTGAAAATGCCTGAGAAACTGACTTGATCTGGGAGCTGTTTGAAGATGCTCTCTGTATTAAGGTTCTGACTTGTTCCTCTTTGTTTAAGGGAGACATGGACATATCTGGTCCAACCCTTGGGGTTAACTTGGGTCTTCAAAAGCTGCCCTTCCCACCTCGACCTCATCTCCGGAAAAAACGTTACACGCTGACACCAGGACGGCTCAAATGGGATCATTTCAACCTAACCTACAAGTAAGAATAAAGAATATACAAGTAAGAATATACAAGTAAGAATATAAGAATAATCAAGTTTGGTGCGGTTTACTCAAGGTAAACCACACCAAACTTGATTGCAGGTAATACAACTTCAGCAACGGAGTGGTCAATGTCTGGAATACTCTACTCTGTGGTTTCTTCCCCAAACCCCAAAAACTTTAACCTTAGACTGTCTACTATTGAGCTCACCCCTTTCCTAAGAGGTCTGTAGGTGTGCATAAGCGCACCAATATGCCTACCATCCCTGTCCCATTGTTTCTTTTTTTCCTTATTCATATCCATTTCATGTCTTCATAACCATGTTTATACTTATACTTGTTATCTAATAATTGCTTGACAAAATAAATAAATAAATAAATTTTCTTTCCCCAAGTGCTAACTTTGACACGATCTGAGGTTGTTCTGTTACCAGAATTGGTTTCTATTTATGCTAAGATGGGGAAGAATTTCCAGGGAAAGCCAATGCCAATCAAGGATAGTGAGAAGGAAGCTACCAGAATTAAAATTTTAGAGTTTTTTTCCCCAATGAGTCAAGAGCACTGCTATGGCAGTCACCAAATTTAAACCAAGGATGTGTAATTTTCTTTAGGTTGTTCTGAGGTGCAGTGATGGCCCCCGCTCTTGCAAAATTGAACAGACCCACTGAAGAGAATTGGTGGGGTCAGGATGAAAAATAAATTGGATTTCAGCTTCATTCAAATCGATACAGCTAAGACAATCGCTATCCATGGATTTCATATTTCTCCCCTCCTCACGTTCAAAATTAGACTTCATTTTTAGGGTCAAATTTCCAAATCAGAAATTAATGCACACTATATCCATTCATTAAACAAAGGGTTGTAAATCAGGCCATTGTTTTCGTGAGAGAAATCTTATGCAGACATCCCAACTGAGTGGCTGTCTCCAAAAGTCTGGATTTAAAAAAAATCCTTTTGAACTCTCCATATGACGCCATGAAATGCATGTCTCATAAATCTTTCAACCCATCTCTTATTTTCTTTCATTTATATATCTGACTACAAAATAAAAATACCCCAATAATTTCAATACTTTTTTTCTACACTTTCTAAAATAAACAAACACAACACCTGAACCCTACTTAAATGACCTTTGTGCCTTTCCCTTAATAATATGCATTTTACTCCGTACGTTCAACCCTCAAAACTCTGCATTTGTGTCCTCTTTTTAAATAAATAAATAAAAGAATGAAACTGCAAATGGCAGTGCACAACTCTGAAAAATGAATTTTGCTTTGGGAGGTGCCAAGAAGGAAATATTTGGATAAAAATTTGGACCCAACGCCATGTTCCCCTCCCTTCCAATCTCTGGAAGGACAAAGCTTCTTTTGCATGGAGAGAAGAGAACACAAATTCAAAGGAAAAAAATAAGTCCTGTTTGGAATTATGATGGGCTAAGATTTGATGGACGTTGGAATCGTTTTTCCTCTTTTTAAAAAAATTTATGCTTGCCCACTTGCGAATTGGAAACACAGGAAATGAAATCCAACCTCTCGAAAGATTGGAATGAAAAAGAAATCTGTTCCTTGGAACAAAGCAACAACTTTTAGCCTGTGCAGAAATGGCTGCAGGCAATATAATTGTTGGCATTCTGTCTTTTTAAGCTCCAGGAACAACTGTGACAACATCGTCTCTTTTGTGATGGCTGGCAGGAAACTGCCAAGCAAAAAGAAAGAAAGAAAGAAAGAAAGAAAGAAAGAAAGAAAGAAAGAAGGAAGGAAGGAAGGAAGGAAGGAAGGAAGGAAGGAAAGAAAGAAAGAAAGAAAGAAAGAAAGAAAGAAAGAAAGAAAGAAAGAAAGAAAGAAAGAAAGAAAGAAAGAAAGAGGTTTTTTTTGGCCCTGCCAGGCTAAGCCATGCCAAAGTCAAGATTGGCAGATGAGACCATGCTGGCCACAGCAAACCTCACACATGGCATGTGTGTTTCTTCAAAAGGCTTTAGCTCATATTTGGCTGAGAAAAAACAACAATTCTCTGAAGTTTGATACATTTTGCTTTACAAACAAATATACAAATACCTATATCTTTATACCAAGACTGAATTGGAGAAAGATGCCATTTGTAGAGTTTGTTCTTCTCTGCTTCAGTTGTTGGGTGGAGAGAGACAGAGACACAGAGAGAGAGAGAGAGACAGAGACAAGAGACAGAGAAGAGAAGGAGGGAGGGAGGCAGAGACAGAGACAGAGAGAGAGAAAGACAGAGAGAAAAAGAGAGACAGAGAAGAGAGGCAGGGAAAGATAGAGCGAAGCGAGAGAGAGAGAGAGACAGAGAAGAGAGGGAGGAGAGACAGAGAGAGAGAGACAAAGACAGAGAGAAAGAGAGAGAGAGAAGAGAGGGAGGGAGGAAGAGAGAGAGAGAGAAAGGGACAGGGAGAGAAAGAGAGAGCTGTAAGGATTGTGACAAAAAAGGCAAACAGTTCAAATCAAACCTCCTGGTTTACGAGCCCCGGTTTGGCAGTGTGATAATTTTGTGGTTCCTCTAACAAATCAGCCTGTAAGAACTAGGGAAAGTGCATCATTTCTACTACAACACTTTATTTGGCCAACAAGTGTGATCAAGACACACAAGGAAATAATCTCCAACAGAGTAATAATAATAATCGTATCAACAATACCAATAAGAGGAGATGGTAGAGAAGATGAGAAGGATAATAATAATAATACTAGAGCCATACACAGGCATTAGATGGTACTGTGGGAATTCGGTGTTCAGCAGAGTGCTGGGACGAGGGACTGGAATTTGTCTGGGATGGTATAGATTCTCCTTCTTGACCAGGGGGTTGGACTAGAAGACCTCCAAGGTCCCTCCCGTCCCCTTCTGATTCTGATTAAATAGATCCAAAGTGAGTTCTTGTCCATTTCCTACCCCGGTGTTAACTTTTCATGGCCTAGCCCCGAATTCGTGGCTGGTCCTCGGCCGAAGTCAAACCTGGGAATCTGTTTGTGAGCTGATCTCTTCGTTTATTTCTGTCTTCCCCTGCAGAATTCTGTCTTTCCCCAAAAATCTGATTGGCAAAAGCCAGACCAGGAAAGGGCTGACCGCAGCTTTCCGTATGTGGAGCGATGTCTCCCCGTTCACCTTTCGCGAAGTGCCAGCGAGCGCCTCCAGCGACCTCACCATCGGTAGGTACCTTCACACCGCCGACTGCCGCTTCCAACAGAAGCATCCTGAAAGTACTGTACTGTATACAGGTAGTCCTTGACTTATGGCCATTCGTTTAGTGACTGAAGTTATAAGAGCAGTGAAAAGAGGGACTGTGAGGACCCAAAGGGGGGTGGGGTGGCACAAAAGCAATACAGTCACATAAGTAAGAAGAGTCCTTTTAGGACCTCCAATTTTGTCCCGGTGTCCAGGTGACCTTCGGCTGGAGAAAAAACTCCCCCAAGAACAGTCTTTAAGTGGAGGGAATTCAGTCCGAAAACAAAGTACATACAAATTATAACTAAAAATCCACACAAATTATAACTAAAAATCCACACAAACCACACAGCAATGAACTGGACAGGGCAGGAGAAGGATTTGCAGACTTGAAAGGCCAACAAAACACACACAAGACGCCAGGAACCCAGATAAGCCTCGACAATTACAGATAACTCATGATTTGCTTCCAACAAGTTGCTGTGTGCAGCTTCCCTTTTTAAACACTGTGTTCCCAGCTGCAGCTGATGTAGGGAATCAGGGCCCTTTCCTCCCCCTTAAGCCATGCAACCCATGTTGCTCCCTTCTCTGTTCCTCCCTGCGTGCCCTAGGATGAAGAGGGGGTGGGCCTGGGTCTTCCTCCAAATTCCCTCTCCCTTGCTCTACCTCTCCCCTGCTCTGCCCAGCCGGACTTTGCCCTTCCCCAGTTTCTTCCACAGCCAATGGAGCCACACTCCCACTCCCTGTCAGCTGCTCAGCCTCCCCCTCCGAATCAGATTTCAACAGGGGCATGACAGAGACTTAGGACCATTTTTCACACTTACGACCACTGCAGCATCCCCATGGCCACAAAATCAAAGTTCAGATCAATTTAGGCACCTGGTTCGTATTTACGATGGTTGCAGTGTCATATGATCCCCTTTTGTGACCTTCCAATGAGCAAAGTCAATGGGGAAGCCAGATTCACTTAACAACCGGGTGACTAACATAACATCTGCAGGGATTCATTTCGCAACTGTGGCGTGATAAATCGTAAAATGGGGCAAAGTTCGCTTTGACTGTCTCGCTTAGCAACAGAAATTTGGGGCTCAACTGTGGTCATAAGTGGAGGACTGCCTGTAATACTAGGTGACAAGGAGTTAGAAAGATTAAGGGTGCAGGATGGAGATGGGAAGCAGGAAACCAACAATGGCTGATTGAAACGCCTGAAAAAGACCCCACTTATAAAAGTAATTTTTTTCCCATGAAAATACATACATGGCTACAGGAAATGATAAAACAACAGATTCAAAATCAGAAATATTTTTGTTGGGTATACTGCCAGAAAAATATGACAAAGGGAATGTATATTTATTATTACATGTTTTGACAGCAGTGAGAATTGTATTGGCACAACATTGGGAAAATGAGGAAATTCCTACGGATGAAAACAGAATTAGGAAAATATTAAAACTATGCGGAAATGGGTAGGTTAACATTAAAGATAAAGGACAAAGAAGATACCAAATATTTTTTTAACTTGGGATTTGTTTTACCAATTTAGATAATAAAGGTAGAAATTAGAAATTGGAAGAATACCATGATACACAATCAAGAATGTTATTATTATGTATTTGCAAATTGACTCAGACAATACACTGCTCATTAAGCACTTAGATATGTTAAAGAAAAATGTATAAAGAAAAACATTTTAAAAAAGGACTTTTTTAAAAAAAGAATTTTATTTTTTAAGACAAACATATACAAACAAAACATAAAAAACTACCTTCCAGTTTATATAGTGTGTCAGTTGGTTACAAATCTTTTGTGCTATCCTTTCATAGTCATCAGTTTATAGTTCTCACATTATCAATCCAACATATGCTTATATTTTTATCAATTATTAATCATTCATGACTAAGCTATTTACTTCATCATTTATATGAGATATTCTAGATTTTATTTAAAAAATTATATTACACTTTCATCCAATGGTTATATATATTTGAATTACATTTTGTATTGATCTATTAAGCTTCTATTACAAGATTTCCTAATCTATTACATTACCATGTCTTTTTAGCCAACCATTGATAAAACAAATCCCATATCATATACAATGGTTTATCTTCTTGTTCTCTGATTTCAAATGTCAATTTACTCATTTCAGCACAATCCATAATTTTCTTAATAAAAGGACTTATTTCTAAGGTCTTATCCTGGACTGAAGGGGGTTTTTTAATTGCTTTTTTAAATTTGTTGGTTTTTAATGTTTTAATGTTTGTAATTGCGGTTCTCTTATTTAATAGTTTTTTAAATTTTGTATTCCTGTTTTTTATTGTTGTGAGCCACCCTGAGTCCTTCAGGAGATAGGGCGGCATAGAGATCCCAATATTAAATTAAATTATCTTAAGACTCGGTTCCCTAATGAGTCCCACATTTGCTTGAAACTTCATCCTCTTAGCAAGCATGGCTACTTGATTGTCAGTTGTGGAAATGACTAAGGCAGAAATGTCCTTTCACAACCATTTTTTTTTTTCTGTTTGTTTCCGTCCTCAAATCAGAGGGCCACACTGCAACATCTGGCAAGCACGGGGTCATCGGATGGCCGAAGCGAGATTTTATACGTACTTCCAGATCTGGAGTGGGGGAAATATCTTAGCCTCATCAGATCATACCGTTCTATCTGTGCATGCCACTAAATTGAAAACAGAACATTTGTCTGGCTGGGAGCGAAAGAATCCGGAGGGAGTTGCAAAGATAGCGCTTTTGAGGTCTTGAAGCTGGCTGGGTGCTATGTGGAAATGAGGGGGGGGGGAAGGTTTCCAAAATGGCTGCTTTGAGCTCAACTTTGCAGCAAGAAGTAGGGCGAGGATCACGTTCTAAAAATCCAATTATAGGCGGGGGCCAGGACTTTAAAAAAATGATATTTTGCATGCTTTTAATTCCAATTAAATACAGCCACAACAGGATGCAAGTGAGAATTTCCCCTTGCTGGATTACGTTGCAAGTTAAGACTCTTGGCATTCAAAGCTGGCAATGTTTGTTTGGGGTATGTGCCCCATAGCATAGCGTTGGGAGGTCACAGGTATTTCCCCAGTTTCTAAGGGATGGTACATGAAGTGTGTTTAGCCTGCTGGGCAAGTTGGGTTTAAATTAATGCAGTGTTTCTCCACCTTGGTAACTTAAAGATGTGTGGACTTCAACTCCCAGAATTCCCCAGCCAGCATGGGAATTCTGGGAGTTGAAGTCCACACATCTTCAGGTTACCAAGGTGGAGAAACATTGCATGAACAGCAGTATAGTTGAAAAGCAACACTTGAGGGTGTCCAGAAGTGAAAAACTAGCCAGGACAGTCCTGGTTTGCAGAGATGATCTCAATTTTTTAACCCTCTTTCCCCACCCTACAAACTACCTTCCAGGTTTCTACCCCATCAACCACACAGATTGCGTGGAATCGCAGATCCACCACTGTTTCGATGGGATCACCGGCGAGTTAGCTCACGCCTTTTTCCCGCAGACAGGAGAGATCCATTTTGACGATCATGAATACTGGATTGTCGGGGACACTCGGTTCAGCTGGAAAAAGGGTAAGTCGTGCTGGATGCCATGATCCCCGGGGCCTTAATTGTAAGAAAAAAGAATTTAGAGCCGGGAAGGAAAATTGAGCCGAAAAGGATAAAATGAAGTTCATTGAAAGAGAAAGACTGGGGGAAGAGTGGGATGGAGGGAAAAATGAATGGAGAAAGGCACAAAATCTTGGCATTTGCTATTGGAAGTAGACAGTCTCTCGAAGGGGGTGTGTGGAAATCAGCTATAAATCCAACAGTAATTAGAGATTCTGGAACCGGATGAAAGGAACTCAGCAAACATGTTGCAAATTTTAAAAGCATTGGATTTGACACCCCTAAATCATCCAAAAAAAAGAGAGACTCTGATGTTTGAGAGATGAAAGAAGAGAATAAAGACTAACTTGGCTTTAGATATGTAGCCCCAGGCTGTAAAATGGGTTGGCTAAGAAAAAAAAACTTTCTCCAAACCATGGTTGGGTTATTACCAAGGAAATAGACCAGGATTTATGTTGCTAATTGAAAAACCGGTCACTAAACGAACTGTTGTAAGTCAAGGGCTACCTATACATCTACTAAGGCGTCGAGAGTTGAACTTAGTGCAAGGAAGATCTTACATCATTGCACGGGGCAGTCTTCAACTGCCTCACTTTGTTTTGCTAAACCAAGCTTCTAGTCCTTAAGGAAGTCAGATTAATTCCACATCTATGAACATCTCCAACTAACTTCAGGAGGGTTTTTCTTTTTTCTTTTTCTGCTTTTCCTAGCTTTTATTCCTTGGAAAGTTTTACAATCTTTCCTATGGGTCTCTAATGAGAGCAGACCAAGCAATATTGTACGTCCATGAGTATCAAACTTTTATTTTTTTGGCCATAAAGTAGGTCTGCTATTAGAAATTGGCTTCAAAAGGTTCTTGCGTCCTGAAGACCCACAAACTCAAGTTGCTGAATGGAATTCTACGAAATTAGGCGCTGTTTTCTTGCCTGCTTTTCCAGCCCATCAAGATTTCGCCATCCCATGCCTTTCAAATAAGACATTGCCTCCTGGAACGTCGCTGATGAAAATATTCCACCCCGCTGAACTGAAGCTTTTGGCTTAACTGGGTTGCTGCTGGCCGAGACCCAAAAGCACCGAGCGCATTATGGAGGCTTTGTCATGCTCTCTTTCTCATCAGAAAAACAAAAGGCTGTTTACATTTTTCTCCATCTGGGTGATGGCTTTTTTTTTCTTTTTTCTGCAGACTTTGCGGGACTTCAGCGGCCACTGTTTTGTTTTTGTTTTTTAAAAAGAGTTCCATAAAATGCTAAACAGATGGCCCTTCGGTCAAGATGAGCCTTTTCCCATTAAATGGTTTTTTTTAAGCGTGCTTCCCTTAAAGAGTCTGTCTGACATGTCTCTATACGAGTCTCTGTATTGGGCCTCTCTCTGCAAAGAAAGGGATTGGAAATAGCAAATAAAGAGTTCCTGAATGATCCATGATGGTATAAATCAGTGGTGGCTAACCTTTTTGGGCTCCTGTGCCAAAAATTGCACATACCAGCACCCAGAAGGCTTCCCCCCCACCGCCCCCTTACCTGCACTGCACCCCCCTGCTTGAGGCCTTTTTCGGCCTCCCATCGACTTGAGGGAAGCCTCTGCAGCCTTTGTAGGCCGAAAAATTGGCCTGTTTTGTCACTTCCGGTATTTCCGGAAATACAAGAAGTGACAAAACGGGCCTGGTTTTCGGCCTACAAAGGCTACAGAGGCTTCCCTCGAACCTCTGGGAGGCTGAAAATCAGCTGGGAGGTGCGTGCATGCACAGTGAGGTAAGTTTGCCTGGGGCTCATGTGCCGACACAAATGGCTCTGCATGCCATAAATTCGCCATCACAGGTATAAATAATCCTCACTCAACCAAGGAGAGTTATTGGGAAACCCAGCAAGATGTATCATGCAGAGAGACAATGGCAAAGCCAACTGGGTTGAGGTTTCTACCATCTTGACATTTGTGACCTGGCTATATGACGCCAAATTTGAATTTGAACGGTTAATCTGCCCATCAAACAGGGAATAGGGGTAAATCAAACATTTTAATTCATCAGGACTTTGTCGAAAAGATCTATTCAACAATGTTGAATATTATTTTGCAACTGTGCTGTTTTTTAACCATCTCTCTAAAGGATGATAAACCTCACACGGCCTGTTCCTCTAGACTGAAAGCAGGAGACAAAATTATTCGCTCATAAAGCTAATCTCAAAGCTTTGCAGAGGGACACTGGGGTTTATTCTCATCAGGAAACGGAAATTTTTACAACAGCGAAATCCCTGGTGGCAGATGCGCTGTTTCCAAGACAAGGGAAATCTGTTATTTCCTTTTTTGTGCCCCAAACACCCAAGAATTAACTCCTCGAGACAAGTTTGCAAACATTTCCTTATTTAGGAAGACAAACGAGAATTTTTGCATTGCTAAATTTCACGACAGCTGCAGCTTGAGCCCAGGCAGGGCTGTATTTCGATACTTCAGTCTTTTTATTTATTTATTTTTAAATGAAAGGATAATCCTTTGGGCTAGATGAGAATCCAGGACATGGGAGTAATACAATTCAAGTGCAGCTGAATCAACTTCATTGCTACTGCTGCTTCTGTTTTAAATTAAGGAAAGGGGTTGGGAGGTTTGCTTGGGGCTGGAAGGAAATAATTTTTTAATTATTAGCTGTCCTCCTCCTTCCCTAGTTTTTAGCCGCTTGGGAAGTGAATTCCCCCACCATTTGGGAATCCTGCTCTTTGGCAGAGCAGAGAAAGCATTGCAAAATGACAGACCACGTTGGCTACATGCAGCTACGTTATTTATTTATTTATTTATTTATTATTTGGACTTGTATGCGCCCCATCTCCGAAGACTCAGGCTGACTCTATAAAACAGCAACAATTATAAATAATTAAAAAAGAATTAAACCAGTCACAAGCCCAATAATAGTTAAAAATTTAAAATAATTTAAAAAAAAACCCTCCCCCCAGCGAGGGGTCACAGCCCGGATTGGTCAAACAACCAGGTCTTTAAATCGTGGCGGAAGGTGCGAAGGTCAGGGGCCAAAAGCGCACGTAGTCCTCGAGTTACGACCACAATTGAGCCCACCATTTTGGCTGCTGAGTGTGAGAAAGTTGCTAAGGGAGCTTTGCTTTCTTTTATGACCTTTTTTTGTCACATTCGTTAAGTGGATCGCTGCCGCTGTTAAATGAGGAACACGGTTGTTAAGGGAACCTGGCATCCCCTTGTCAGGAGGTCACAAAAGGGGACCACGTGATGCGACTGTCGTAAATACGAGTCGGTTGCCAAGCGCCTGAATTTTGATCCTGTGATCATGGAGATGTGGCAAAGGTCATAACTTTGAAAAAAAACTTTTGTAAGTCGTTTTTCAGTGCCGACGTAAATTCAAACGGTCGCTAAATGAAGTGTGGCAAGTCGAGGACTATGATTATGTTTTATTTTCCAACATCTGTTGATTGGGGAAAGCCAAGCCAGGACACTGCATGAAGCCAACTTGATTGACTGAAATCCTTCCCGTTCCTGCATTTTTGCAGGGTTTTTTGGGGGTTAACCCTGGCAGACAGACTGAAGTGTCCTAAATTAGCCAGAATACCTTTTCTAACTGTGTGCTTTCTTCCTTGCAATGCAACCAGTTAATTAGGTTCCTATTTTATTTTAATTTTTTTTTCAAGTTGTCTGGCTGACAGATCTGGTTCACGTGGCCGCCCATGAAATTGGCCACGCGTTAGGCCTTATGCACTCTCTGGATCCCAACGCCTTGATGCATGTGAATGCCACCCTGACGGGGAAGAACACCATCTCGCAGGACGAGATGTGGGGAATTTACCGGCTTTATGGTAAGCGGCTGCCATCGGTTGCCAGGAGGAAAGAAAGGAGGTTGAGGACGATTAATCATCTCCTTTGCCAGTTTCCCTGATAAAAAGGGCGCTGGTAGCTGCCTCGTGCAATTAGGCCTGAGTGGAGGGAACAACCGTGCAAAATGTCTACTGAGATTCATGTTTTCTTGCTGTTTGCCTTTTTATAGACCTACACAGGGTTTTTAAAAATCCACTTCCCCAAATCTTACGTCCTTTGGCACAGTTGTCCCAAAGATGCTTTTTCAAAAGGCAACTGGATTGGTTTTCCTTGAAGATGTTAGAGAGAGGGCTAGTGACCAGGTAGCTGCAAGGAATATAAACCCTTCCATTCTCCACCACTCACTCAGAACCGAAGAAGTTTCTTGGATGAGAAACGTCTTCAGGGAAAAACGCAGAAAAACCCCAGCTGCCTTTGGAAAAAGCGACTGTGCCAAAGGACACAGTCCAGATGTGGAGAAGTAGGTTTTAAAAACCCCTGTGTAGGTTTGTAAAAAAAAAAAAAAGGCAAGAAGCAAGAAAACACTGCATGGGGAAATCACAGGGCATGCGCTTTAAAATTAAAATTGTTTTAAGGTCAATCCTAACCCTCACGAAGGCTGCATTATCTATCCAAATTCCTGGACGAGGACTTCAGCCCGCGGTGGCTTCAGAGTTCCCCCAGACTGTCTTCTCTGGGCCTCTGAAAGTCAGAACACGTCGGGCAGAGAAAATGATAGGTTTCCAATCCAATGCTGAAATTCAGCTGAAGGGTGTTTACAGCTTGAAACCGAGAACATTGAGCTGTGGTGGTAGACAGCCTCTGAGACAGTGCAGAAGAGAATCTATATATATATATATAAATTTGTATCATTTGTCTTTCAAACTGTTTGGATTGGCAGTAGCCACCAGTTGATCTTCGAGCCAAACATGCAGTCCACACCCCGTTTAAAAAGAATGGGTGGAATTATTTTCACTACCATCCGATCAACTTTAAATGTCCTCCTCTCTTTGCGTTTATACTAAATATTTCTTTTCTGTAAATGAACTGTATCTCCTCCCCGCTTAGCATCGATGCTGGTGGCTTCTCCGTACTTTTGAAAAACTCAGCCAATTCAAACAGATTGAACAGGAGAAGATGTGTGTTTGGCCTTGTGAAAACATCGACAAAAGTGATTTTTCCACCCCTCTTAATTTGGCTCCATCTTTAGAGGATACAAAGAGGCTGTTTCATTATACCAGTTTTACATGCCGCGCGGTAGGAGAACGCGCTAAAATTTTGACACGTTGGGGTTAAGCTCCATCCCCAAGTTTCCTCCAGAAAGGTAAACTCGTGCCTGTTACCTTTGAGCTAAATCGAAACTCATAGCCATGACGGAAGAATCAAGGTTTGCTGCTATTGGGCACTTTGTTAAGTTTGGCCACCTGTCATGCCCCTGGTGCAGACTGACTCCAAGGGAGAGGAGGAACAGCTGACAGGGAGTGGAAGTGTGGCTCCCGAGGTTGTGAAGGAGGCTGGGGAAGGGCAGAGGCCGGCTGGGCAGTCAGAGGATGATCCAGGTCCATCCCCTCCCCATCCTAGGGTAAGCAGGGAGGAGAGGATAAGGGAGAGATGTGGTCTACTAGGGAGGAAAGGGCCTTGATCCTCTTCATGGGCTGCAGCTGTGACAACTGGATAAGAGGACGGACACGCGTAGGGTCAAGTACTGGAAACAAAGCATGGAAATATCTCTAGTTTATTGTTCCTCTGAGTTTGGCGTCCTTCCCAGTATGTGTTCTGATATCTGTGGACATCTTCAAGCCCTTATCTTGCCTGGTTTGTGTTGTTTTTTACTCTTTATAATTTAAACAGCATTTCCTCCTTCTTGTAACTGCTTGTGTGGGAGTTTTTTGTCTCCAGTCAAGGATATTTGGAGCTTGGAAGCAAAGTGAAGGAATAAAAGGGGCTTCACCTGTTTTTGTGACTGTGTTTATTTTGTATCCCACCCTGGGTCATCACACCACCAAAACCTCACTTTTGTGTTAAGAGTAGGGTCAAATCAGTTCAGTCACAAAAGGAACGAGCGGTGGCATTTCTACCTTTCTTCTTGGGCATTTTAAAGTGAAACCCTGTTTTTTAAAATATTTTTTTAAATTTTTTCCAGGCTGCAAAGACCGAATGTTTATATGCTCATCATGGAGTCGGAAAGGATACTGTCAAACACGCCAACGGTTTATGAAAAAGCACTGCCCCTACAGCTGTGATTTCTGCTTGGGTAACTCTCACATTTGGCTTTTGTGGTCCGTTGTGTAGTAAAAAGGGCAACTGATTCTTTACGCAAATATTTCCCAACCTAGCAAATTTAGGAGAGGCTGGACTTCAATTCTCAGGATTCCCCAGCCAGCCTGGCTGGGGCATTCTGGGAATTGAAGTCCACTCCTCTTAAAATTGTTAAGATTGGGCAACACTGCTATAAAACAACGGTTTAATATTATACTGCTGGTATAATATTTTCCCAAGAGCTCGGGAATCTCTCTGCATCATCCAACCGTCTTTGGGAAATTCAAAACCCCACATTTGTTTTTTTGAATGGATTTGGGGGGGAAAGCGACAACTATCTGTCCCAGTCTCAGCAAAACATCATCATTTTGCTCCACATCTGCCCAGGACGGGCCGTGACATGAAACAATTCCAAAGACGGACGACAAACTATTTGCAGAGCGTAATCCATCGGCAACGGAAACTGCGAAAAGAAATTTAGGAATTTAGCAGATTTAACAGATGAAATGCAAGCCGGGGCATTTCCTAAAAAGATCGCTGTTCTGGGTCACGCGTCACTTTTTTAATTTTTGGTGAGGGAGAGCCGCGTTGGTTCCCTTGTTTTAATTCTGAGCTGATGTGACTGTTGTTCCCACTTTCCCTTACTCCGACGGCAGAGTTCCCTTTTCCGACGGTGATACCCACCCCGCCACCGCCAAGGATGAAGACCAGGCTCGTGCCCGAAGGCCGGAACGTTACTTTCCGATGTGGCCAGAAAATCATTCACAAAAAGGGGAAAGT
Source organism: Naja naja (assembly GCA_009733165.1). Taxonomy (NCBI): domain Eukaryota; kingdom Metazoa; phylum Chordata; class Lepidosauria; order Squamata; family Elapidae; genus Naja; species Naja naja. The sequence continues at coordinate 5,088,866 of CM019158.1, read as the reverse complement.
TTAGTAAGTTACTGGCATCTGGATTTTTGGGGTCTCTGAGATGAATGCAAGAGAGGAAGTTTTTATGGCTAAAATGTCCTCTTTTTTAAAGGATTGGCATTGTTCCGCAGCTGCCAAACCTACAGACTAAAAAAGATCTCCATGTGGGCACTTTTTATTAAGGATGTTGTGTGGGCTAAACCTTGTACAGTTGATCAAACTGATTGTTCTTTTTCTTTCTTTTTTCCTTCCCTCCTGTTTCTTTCTTCCTGTTTTCTTTTTTCCTCCCTATTTCTTTCTCCTTCCTTCCATTCCTTCCTGTTTTTTTCCTTCCTTCCTGTTTTTCTTCCTTCCTTCCTGTTTCTTTCTCTCTCTCCTTCCTGTTTTTTCCTTCCTTCCTTCCTTCCTTCCTTCCTTCCTTCCTTCCTTCCTTCCTTCCTTCCTTCCTTCCTTCCCTTCCTTTTCCATGCAGTTGGTATAAGGAGAAAGAACTGTTAGAATATTCCTATCCCGGCTACCTGTTTCTGAATGGCGACCACATGAGCATCATAGCCAACGCCATCAACGAAGGAACGTATACTTGCATCGTGAAGAAAAAGTCCAAAATCTTGACCACGTATTCTTGGAGAGTCAGGCTGAAGCATTAATGTGGACTGTGGGCAAGGACTTAAAGACCCCCCCAAGTCACTCTAGGTGGGCCCACTTCCTCACCTTTGTTGCTGTATTGCACTTTCAACAGCCGATCCGCACTCATGAAAACCAGTTTTCCCAGGTTATCCCTTCCAGAAGCAGACTGCAAAAATACTGTTTCCCCGCCCCCTGCGTTTTTCATCATTTTTATTCTTCGCCAAGCCTGCTGGGGATGATAGGATGGGTAGTCAAAGTCACAAAGGGGTCCAAGGGGAGCAGAAATAGGCTACAACATGAGCTAAAAGACCAGCTTTTTTTTTTAAGTTGCTAATATTCTTTGGGAACCATTTTACACTTATACACTTTTACACTTACCTACGTTGTGCTACAATCTGGAGCATGGTGCTGTCAACGAGATATTAAAATTTGTCTTTTCCTCTTTGCCGGAGCTGTTCAAGGCGGCATATATAATAACATCCTTCCTCCAATTCCCTCCCCCACAAATAAACATCCTTTAGGGTTGGGAACCTGGGGTCTCTTCGAAACAGAGGTGCAACAAAAACTTCAGCGTTCTACAATTTAGTAAAAGATCCCAGCGTATAATGAAATTCCTGGGCTGAGTTATTTCCGCCAAGCAGACCTTACGCAAAACAAGGATGCAATTTCACGTACGACCTAAGATTAGAGATCATATACTCCTCCAAATCACAAGCTAGGTTTTCTGCGCTGCTTAGGGAGCAAGAAAGAAGGGATCAAAAGAATTCCTTCGTTTAAACCTTTGCATCTGTTAGGCATTTTAAAAATTTTTGGGTCAACAGCCCTGGAAAGAATTTTGCCAGCTCAGGTATATAGTTTCTGGAAAGGTACAGGACAGCTGATCCTTCAGGAATTTCACCAGAAATTTATCCTTTTCGTCCTTCTGCTCAAATAAAGCACTTCCATGCTGATATTTATTGTTGCTTGCAAACACTTTTATGTTTGCCCTATTGCCCTGAGACATGATCGTGTAATTAGAACACGCAGGGACATGTGTTTGAGACTTATCAGTTTCCCAGCAATGAAATTTAGCTGGCTGGGAAATTTCTACGCATCTTAAAAGCTGCCAAGTTTGAGAAATAATCCTGAGTTATGGGTTCATGACACTGCTGACTCAGTTCAATTTGTCAGACACAAAGAAAGCCTAGACATTCCTGGGCAACAAACGATGTTCATAAGCCACATCTGAAGGGTTAAAGACATTATTGGGCAAACCGTGTTAATCAGCCCCATTAGAAAATGTCAGGCATTCCTCATGCAAATTAACAAGGCTCCACAGAGAGGCTGTGTTCACAGTCACTCTAATCTTTGGTTAGCTGAATCATGGTTTATCTGATTAATCCAATTTTCGGGCTCCACCCAAGGCAAGGAGCAGAAACAACGAAGACAGAAGAAAACACACATAAAATTTATTACTTTGTTGGGGTTGTCATGCAGATACAGACAACACGAGAGGTGGCTTGCAGCTCACTGAAAACACATCATAGGTAGTCCTTAACTTACGAGCATTCAATTTATCAACTGTTCAAAGTTACAATACTGAAAGAAAAGAAGACTTACAACCAATTTGCATTTGCTACTACTGCAGCATCTCCAAGGTGACATTTGCTGGATTTGCTTAATGACAATGTGATTCATTGAACAACCACAATGATTTGCTTAAATGTGCCCCCCCCAAAAAAACGGCCCATAAAATCGGCACGATTTTTAACAACCGCCTTACTTAGCAATGGAAATCCCAGCCCGAGTTGTGCTCGGAAGTCAAGGACTAGCTATCGTTAGTATTATACAGATACTTACTAAGTGTAAAAGCAACCTTAGTGTGTATCAGAGGAAACCGAGAAGGCTGCCAGCATATGTGCAGCAAGAGCAGTTTTCTTACCTTTTGCAAGATGGCCGTTAAGATGAAAAAAAATATATGCATATACTGCTGCCATTTGCAACGCAGGGGAAAATGCTTCCTTACACTTTAAAAGAAAGTTCCTTTTTATAACATTTTTCCAATCTGATAAAAGAAAGCTCTCTCTGTGCAACATCCTGTTCTTTTCCTGGAGCACAAAAGAAGGGAGGGAAAAACGCAATTTTCAATACAGCAGTCAGCCTAAAATACAGGTAACCCTTGACTTACAACCACAATTGACTCCCAAATTTCCGTGGCTAAGCGAGGCAGATATTAAATGCATTGCGATTCATTTTACGACCTTTTTGCCATAGTTAAGAGAATCACTGCCGTTGTTAAGTGAACCGGGCTTCCCCCCCCACTGATTAGTCCTGGGACAGCACAACTGTCATAAATGAATGGCAGCTGTCAAGTGCCCTAATTTTGATCCAGTGACCGTGGGGATGCGGCAACGGCCGTTAAGTGTGAAAAACGACTGTAAGTCACTTTTTTCAGTGCCGTTGTAACTTCAGTCACTAAGCCAATGATTGCAAGTTGAGGATTCCCTGCAGATACATATAAAACAACAGGCTTTGAGAGTCCGAGTAAGGCACAAGGGGAAGTTTAACCCTGAGAACTCACTGCTAAAGGATGCCATGTTTATTCATTTTCAGGTTAGAAATTCATGAGGTTTCACACCCTAAAGCAGCGGTGCCTAACCTTTTGGGGCTCCTGTGCCAAAAATTGTGCGTGTGCTTGCACACTCGCATGCCAGCACCCAGAAGGCAATGCGTGCCCCCCACATGCCCCCTATGCATGCACGTGCTATCCCTATCCACCTACCCCCGCCGCCCCCTTACCTGCACTACACCTCACAGCTGATTTTCGGCGGGTTTGCAGCCTTTTTCGGCCTCCCAGAGGCTGTAGGAAGGCTTCTGCAGGCTTTTCAGGCTGAAAACTAGGCCCGTTTCGTCACTTCCGGTATTTCTGGAAAAACAGGAAGTGATGAAATGGGCCCAGTTTTTGGCCTGCAAAGCCTGCAGAAGCCTTCCTGGGAGGCAAAAAGGCCTCAAACCTGCCAAAAATCAGCTGTGAGGCGCGCACATGCACAGTGAGGTAAATTTGCCTGCAGCTCGCGTGCTGGCACAAATGGCTCTGCGTGCCGCCTGTGGCACGCGTGCCATAGGTTCACCATCACAGCCCTAAAGCAACTGTATTGTGTAATGCATGAGGAGACTCATTTTATGTTCACTTTAGGCTGTTTCCGGGCTACCGTTATCCCTCCTCAGAGAAAGGAGGTGTTCGTTAAAACCAATATCAATCCCGCTACATTCAGACAGCTTTGCAAATTTCAATCCATTCTCTTCAACACACAAATGATCTCTTTTTAAAACAAAACAAACCAACCAACCAGTATTTGCTTTGTTGGAATTGGGAACCTCAGCTGGCCCTTGGAAGAAAGTTTTGTCTAAAACCGGCCTGAACGGTTGATGGCGAGGAAAGCTGGCAGGAGGGTGCATTTGAAACACAAATCTTGAAAGCGGTCAACTTACCTGGTGAAAAGTTTGGAGCTAACAACTAGATCAAAGTCATCTCAAAAAGGCAAACTACGCTATCACAATCTGCATTTTCTTTCTCTCTCCTCTCTTTCTTTCTCCCTCTCTCCCACAGCATCTGATGCAAAATGTCTGCAATTGGATTAAAGTAAGATATCAGCACATTTTCAAGTCAGCTAGCCCAACTCAGCAAGTGGGCCATTCTTTTTAAGGCCTGAAGAGAAGGCTATTCAAGACTTAACTTTCTATTTTTATTTTTAAAGGGGAAGTCGTGTTCATCTTGGTCAGGTTTCCCTGCATATTTTTCTCCCAGGCCCGAGAGCAGTTAACACATGACAGGCAGCTCTCCATATTTTTTTTTACATCTCTTTTCTTCTTCCTGTCACAAAGCCACAACACGCGAACGGTTCGCAAAGCTAGAAGGAAAAATGCACCAAGTGTTAAAATACAACCCTACTCAAGACTGAAGGGAGCAAAGAAAACAAGGTAACTTGTATACTGAGTAAACAATTAAAAATCATTTTCTTTTTTATTCTACATATGTACAAACACGAAGAAAAAAAAAATCAATCCAAATGGGAAAAACATAAATAGAAACAAGAAGTGTTTTCTTTAAAAGAAAAAAAAGTTCCTGAAGTTAGCTGGGATTTTGTTCTCATGATGGCGATGGTCGTGGTGGGTTTTTTCCCCCCTCCCCCCTCGAAAGGGTCCTTGGTTTTTCGGATTAATTCCAATCCTTAAAAAGGAATCCAACTTTCTCTACTTTGATCCAGAAGCTGGTCCCAACTGCAGAGAATATTCTGCCAAAAAGAAAAAAAGAAATCGGCGTAGCCTGATGTTTTTTTTTCCGTTCCCCCAGAGAACACAAAATTCCCTTTCCTCCTGGTTCCTCTCGCTAGATCGCGCAACCTTCGGCCCCTCCGTTTCAAAACTTCAGGCTGAATCCGGGCCCTGCGGCTGAGGCGCCTTGGTTCGTGGTCGTCAGATGGAAACCGGTATCTTTTATGTCATCGTCGCCCTGCGGAGGAAAAAGGATACACGTACCCCCAGGGGTGTCAATCCCACATCGACTCACGACTGCGATTGAGCCCAAAATTTCTGTGGCTGAGGGGAGTCCGCGGTTAAGAGAATTCTGACCCATTTTACGACCTTCCTTGCCATAGTTGCTAACGTGGATCACTGGTGTTAATTCAGTAATGGGTTTGTTAAGGGAATCTGGCCTGCTCGTTGATTTGGCTTGTCAGGAGGACACAAAAGGCAATCACATATGACCCCATGACACTGCAACCGTCATAAATATGAGTCTAACCTTAACCCTAAGGCAAGGCTAGAACTCCCAGGCTCCTGGTGATTGGCCCAAAGTCACGCAGGCGGCTTTCATGCCTAAGGCAAGACTAGAACTCCCAGTCTCCTGGTGATTGGCCCAAAGTCACCAGGCTTTTCATGCCTAAGGCAAGACTAGAATTCCCAATCTCCTGGTGATTGGCCCAAAGTCACCCAAGTGGCTTTCATGCCTAAGGCAAGACTAGAACTCCCAGTCTTCTGGTGATTGGCCCAAAGTCACCCAGCTGGCTTTCATGCCTAAGGCAAGACTAGAACTCCCAATCTCCTGGTGATTGGCCCAAAGTCACCCAAGCAGCTTTCATGCCTAAGGCAAGACTAGAACTCCCAATCTCCTGGTGATTGGCCCAAAGTCACCCAAGTGGCTTTCATGCCTAAGGCAAGACTAGAACTCCCAGTCTCCTGGTGATTGGCCCAAAGTCACGCGGCTTTCATGCCTAAGGCAAGACTAGAACTCCCAATCTCCTGGTGATTGGCCCAAAGTCACACAGGCGGCTTTCATGTCTAAGGCAAGACTAGAACTCCCAATCTCCTGGTGATTGGCCCAAAGTCACTTGGCTTTCATGCCTAAGGCAAGACTAGAACTCCCAGTCTCCTGGTGATTGGCCCAAAGTCACCCAGGCGGCTTTCATGCCTAAGGCAAGACTAGAACTCCCAATCTCCTGGTGATTGGCCCAAAGTCACCCAAGCGGCTTTCATGCCTAAGGCAAGACTAGAACTCCCAGTCTTCTGGTGATTGGCCCAAAGTCACGCAGGCGGCTTTCATACCTAAGGCAAGACTAGAACTCCCAATCTCCTGGTGACTGGCCCAAAGTCACCCAAGCAGCTTTCATGCCTAAGGCAAGACTAGAACTCCCAATCTCCTGGTGATTGGCCCAAAGTCACCAAGCGGCTTTCATGCCTAAGGCAAGACTAGAACTCCCAGTCTCCTGGTGATTGGCCCAAAGTCACGCAGGTGGCTTTCATGCCTAAGGCAAGACTAGAACTCCCAATCTCCTGGTGATTGGCCCAAAGTCACAGTGCTTTCATGCCTAAGGCAAGACTAGAACTCCAATCTCCTGGTGACTGGCCCAAAGTCACCCAGGCGGCTTTCATACCTAAGGCAAGACTAGAACTCCCAGTCTTCTGCTGACTGTATCCCAGTCCTCCTTCTGGGGAAGCGGGCTTGTGCCGTTCACACTGCTGTTGTTAAGCTTTTGGCCGGCCACGTTGGAAACATGGAGGGGTCAATGGGTTGTGGGGTCTCGCGGAAATATTCGTGCTTTAAACCGTCTTCGGCAGTGATCCTTCTTCCAGGGTAGTAGGTCAAGAATCTGGAAAAGCAGAAACACACAATACGTGAACTGAAGAAAATGGAATCCACGTCACTTTTTTCCATTTTTAACTTCGTTAAATGAACGGTCATAAGCCAAGGTGGTCCTCCACTTAGGACCACACAATTGAGCCCAAAATTTATGTTGCGAAACCAAGACATTTGTTAAGTGAATTTTGCCGCATTTTACAACCTTTCTTGCCGTGTTTCTTAAGTGAACCTGGCTTCCCCGTTGACTTTGCTTGTCTGAAAGTCGCAAAAGGGACACGGTGACTGTCATAAATATGAATCAAGTTGCCAAGAGTCTGAATTTCGATCATGTGACCATGGGGATGCCGCAGTGGTCTTAAGGGTGGGAAATGGTCTCAAGTCCCTTTTTAAGCGTGTTCGTAATGTGACATCACTAACTATAATTGTTGTAAGTCAAGGACTATCTGTCCTTATTGGCAGAACTTAATTTCCCATGCTGGAGAAATGAAGTCCGATGCGTGCATATACCCCAGGGTTACTTCAATAGATACTGAATAGGTATTAGAAGACACTGATGCTGTTTTTTAAATTGTTTTTAAACTTTTTATAATGTAATTGTTTTTTTTTTTGCTGTGAGCCGCCCGGAGTCCTTTGGGAGTTGGGCAGCATATAAGTTTAATTAATTAATTAAATAAATAAATGATTAATCTTCCCAGCTAGGCTGCTGTATCTGAACCGACTTGATAGAATTATATTGGTTCTAAGCAAGAGGTAAAAAAAAAATATTTTTTTAGTTGAGGTGTCTCATTTTTCAGAGAAACAATGCCGTTTTTTTCCACAGCCATCTCCAGGAAACAATTTTCAATTTCTCATCCTGATCTTCAGGTCCTGTGCCTGACCAGGCACAGCCAAGATCAGCCAAGTGCTGCCCCCTGCTGGGCGAGCCTGTAATCGACTTGTGATTTCCCCTGGAGTAAAATTGTAGGAACAGCGCTGTGGGTGATTACAATGTTTTCTCTTGGTGTGGAGGGCAGATCAGTGGGGTGGGGGCGGGGGGGGGCTGGATTTTGTCCAAATATAAAATAAATAAAGACAAGCCTACTATCTGTCCTTTGGGGTCAACTGTCAAAATTCCCCAGGGAACGACAGCTGCCTTTCTCCTCAACTAACCCTGGGGTGGATTAGAATCCAATTCTGATCTCAGCAAGAAATATAATGGCTTGCTTTCTCCAAAGGAGCACCCGACTTACTTATTCATGAGATCGAATCCTTGATCGGAGAGGAGGGCACCAAACCGTTTCCGAAGGTTGTTATATGGATACTCTGTGAAGGTCATTTTTTTGACCGCCGGCAGCTCATTATAAGCTGGCCAGATTTTTTCACTCGGAGTTCCCAAGTCCTTTAAAGGAAGAAAGCAAAGATTAAGGGAGCTGTTGAGAATAGTTGCCTTTTGAACATGTTTTTTGACAAATAGTAATAATAACTCGCGCACCATCGGCATTGACTAAATCCCCACCTGTCAATTGCAAAAAAGGGCAGCCATAGTTAAAACAGTAGAGTGAATGAATCCTATTTATCTATTTCCCTTCTCGATGTCCAATTTTACAAAAGATTTACTGAATAAATCTGTCTGCCTTTGCCACCACCCTGCAGGCAAATCCAGTCCATGTCATGGTGACATGTTATCAAATCATCTAAAAAGGTTAAATCATGGGAGCCGCACCAAAGTTTATTAAACTGAGAAGTTTCGTTGCTCATCCAAGTAACTTCTTCAGTCAAAATGAAAATTTTAAGTTAGGCAGAGACAGAGTCGTTGGAATGTACTCTTGCCATAACTACTGCAGGGTTTTCTCCCCAAAATGGACTGCACCTTAATTTCACCTTTTCCGATGCTTTTGACCTGGATGATAGTTAAAATGAAAACAGATTTGAAAGGGACCTTTTAGGTCATCTAGTCCAACTCGCCTCCCAAGCAGGAGACTCTACACCATTTCCGACAGATGGCAGTCCAGTCTCTTCTTCAAAGCTTCCAGTAATGAAGCTCCCACAACTTCAGAAGGCAACTTCTGTTCCATGTGTTGATTGTTCTCACTGTCAGAAGTTTCTCCTTATTTCCAGGTTGAATCTCTCCTTGTTCAGTTTCTATCCATTATTCCTTGTCTGGCCTTCAGGTGCTTTGGAAAATAGCTGGCCCCCCTTCCTCTTTTCTGTGGCAGCCCCTCAAATATTGAAACCCTGCTCTCCTGTCTCCCCTGGTCCTTCTCTTCCCTAGACTAGCCAGGCCCAGTTCCTGCAACTGCTCATCATATGTTTTAGTCTCCAGTCCCCTTATCATCCTGGTTGCTCTTCTCTGTACTTTTTCTAGAGTCTCAACATCTTTACATTTTTATAAGTAACGCAACTTGGCTAAAACCACAAAGAAGGCACACCCGGTCATATCTGACAGCGTTGTGATCGAATGTTCAGACCCCTCTTTTCCCATCGTAAAACCAACGATCACAAATTGCAAGCTTGATTGGTGGGTAGGTGTGAATGGTTAACCTAAGTGACGATTATCTTGGCTTCTGTTGGACAGCCCTGCAACTGGCCTTTAGGTCAAGGCATGGAGGAAGCACCGTGGTTGACTTACTTTAAAAACTTTGTTAATTTGGTCGATTTCGGATTTCCCCGGGAAAAGCGGCTTCTGGGTTAAGAGCTCTCCAAAGATGCAACCCACGGACCACATGTCGATGGCTGTGGAATATTCCTGCATAAGAGGGAGGGAAAATATCAGTGCGTCCAATATTTTGGGGTACTTTCCTTAAGATTTTAAGATCCCCCTTCCCGATGGGGGAAGTGAGGCGGGATATAAATTTAATTTAATAAATAAAGATTGGATCAGCCCAGTTTGAGATGGAAGTAGTGGAAACTAGAAATGATATTGTGTATCTCTGACTGGCCCCACATAGCCCCACAAGCAGGTTGTCCTCCACATACATTCCACTTAATGACCGTTCGAAATTACAACGGCACTGAAAAGGAAAAGACTTATGACCATTTTTCAGACCTACGGCCAGGGTCACGTGACTAACATTTGGTTGCTTGACAACTGGTTCATATTTACGACGGTGGCAGTGTCCCCAGGGGGTCCCATGATCTGCGACCTGCTGACAAACAACGTCGATGGGAAATCCAGATTCACTCAACAACCAGGTGACTAATTTAACAACTGCAGTGATTCACTTAACAACCATGACCAAAAAGGTCGTAAAATTGGGGGATCACTTATCAAATTTCTCGCAGTAGCATGAATTGTGGTCAATTGTGCTCTATTGTGGCCACAAGTCAAGGACGGCCTGTACAAATGCTGTTTGTACCGATAGTCCTGAACTTACGACCAGTTCTTTTAACAGGGTCCGAAGTTGTGACAGCCTCCAGAAAAAGTGTCTTGTGACTGGAATCCAAAGGGAAACGAAGCGTGAAAAAAAAAGAGCTGCCACTTAAAAAACTTAGCTAGAAGCTCCCCCCCCCCCATATCACAAACCTTGGCTCCGAGTAAGAGCTCAGGCGCTCGGTACCACAATGTCACGACAACCGGGGTGTACGGCTTTAAGGGGGAACCGTATTCTCGGGCCAACCCAAAGTCTCCAACCTAAAGAGAGATGAGAGGCTTGTTGGGAAACATGTAGTAACCACTAAGAATGCTTGATTGGTCTGTTGGGGTCCCTCCACAGCTCTCACCAGAAATGAGCAGGGCTAAGTTCCTTATTCCCATTTCTGAATTTTAAGCGGAGTGGTGGGTTTGCAGGAGGACAAGCAAACTTCAGGGCACGGGAAGGCAACTCTGAATGGCTTACTTTTAAAATCCCAGCGTGACTCAAGAGCAGGTTAGACGTTTTCAAGTCTCGGTGCAGAATCCAGTTGTCGTGCAGGTGTTTTACTCCCCGGAGCAACTGAATCATCAAAGTTTTCACTTCTCCTGGAATGTAAGCATTGGAGGTGTAAAGAAAGGAAGGGGGAAAAGCCACATGGTCTCTCTCACACCGGAGAAGGGGTGCGTGTGGGTCTCACCTGGCAGAAAAGGCTGCTTCATGGTCTCCATCAAGCTTTTGAGGTCGTGTTCGACGTAGTTCATCACAATGTAGATCTTGTCCATGTTGCTACCCACGACAATCTCCTAGATCCCAAGGGGAAAAAAGATTATATTCCTCCCGTCGTGCCCACTTGCTAGCTCTCATTCCTTCATAGCGAGGTTTGAAAAAAAATCAACAGCTGTATCAGTGAGACAGATAGTATATGGGCATAGTAGATAGCGTTTGGTTTCGTTGTACAAGGTGCAATGACAATAAAGTAAACTAAAACTAAAACTATAAATAAATTTAATCAATAACAAATTTGTCAGGAGAAACGTTTGCCTCCTTTTTGAATCTTCTAGCAAGGGACTAAAAAAATCCAGGGGTCAACTCCAGCAGGGTGAAATCACGAGAATCCCTGACAACCCAAAAATGCGCTTACCCTAACAGTGACAATATTTGGGTGCTGAGCTTTGAGGATGGTGTTGATCTCTCTTAAGGAAGTAATAGGAAAACCTTCTTTTTCCTTCTCCATTTTTAATCGCTTCAAGGCCACAATTTCATCTGGAATAAATAAATTAATTAATAAAAAAGGAAGGATCATAATTTGACCCCAGGCAGATTAGCTCTCTTCCCACCAGTCCATTAAACGGGGCGTGGAGCCGCACGAAGGAATTTTTTAAAAAATTCAGAATTCACAGCCTGAGTCCAGGAAACCAGTTTGCAAACTGTCAGTCTCTGAACCTCAGCATACCTGATGAAAGAACTTTCAAAAATATTGAAGGCCGAGGCTCCAAAAATGAATGACGGTGGTTACTTTTTAATGAACTGAATTAAAAAATGATTCGATCACCAGGTTTTGGGAAACAGGGTGGTCAGGGGAAGGATTTGTGAGACGTGCAAAACTGGGTCCTTGGGATGACGTATTTATCCCGTCCTTCGTTCAGAAGCTCAAGTGGACGTAGAGAACATGCCTTTGTCCTTTTCTTCACAATAATCTTATTAGGAAGGCTGGACTGACAGAGAATAACTGACCTGAAGCTGTTGGGGCTATTGCTACATTAGAACCTCAGTGTCCCAGCCAGCTTTTTGACCCATTTTTCTTTAAAGTGGAAGTCAAGAATGAGAGAATGTCACTGGATTGTGCTCAGGTTTAATACCCACCGTAATTCCCCAAATCCTACCTGTTTTTTTGTCTTTTGCTCTGTACACCACGCCGTAAGTCCCTTCTTCAATCCGGTTCAAACACTGGAATTCTTCCACGCTGCGGCAGCCCTGTGAGAGAAGGATGAATGAAGTAAATGTTCCCATTTTTTAAAGAAATCATTTTGAAAAAGGAAAAATCTCGCTTTGAAGATTTGTAGCTAGGAAGCAAAAGAAGCTAAACTCCTTATTTAAATGGTTATTTTAGCTGGGTGTCTTTTTTATTCCCTCTGAGGAGATTTAAGGGCATAACAACGTGTTATAGGTAGCTTTTAAAACATAAAAAGACAAGAAGTTTGCTACTTCCCAGATTAGGAAGAGCTGTCTCTTATGTACCTCAGCTCAGCCCAGAAGGGGAGAAATGTACTCTGTGTTGAATGCACAAGTAGTCCTCGACTTAAAACCGCCCAAAATTTTTGTTGCTAAGCGAGAAAGTTGCTAAGTGAGCTTTGCCCCATTTTACGACCATCCTTGCCCCAGTTAAGTGAATCACTGCACTTGATACATGAGTAACGTGGCTGCTAATTGAATCTGGCCTCCGCACTGACTGCTTGTCAGAAGGCCGCCAAAGTGGATCACGTGACCCGAGGACCCTGCAACCGTCGTAACGATGAGTCAGTGGCCAAGTGCCTGAATTCTGACCCCAGGGATGACTGTGGGGACGCTGAGTCAGTGTGGAAAAGGGTCAAGTCCCTTGTTTCAGTGCCGCCGTAGCTCTGAACGGTCACTAAATGAACGGAGGGCTACCTGTACGAGGTGCGTCTCACCTGGAGGGCCGGGAGATATTTGGGAAGCTCCCGTTTCAACTCTACGGGCGAGGAGATTGGGGAATCGGGAAGATATTCGACTTCCGTCATAATGTTGGACTGCGGGCTCCCTTCAGCAATGTCGTCTTCTTCAGCTTCGCTGCCCACAGAATCCTGGTCGAATCTCGACTCTGTAACTTTAAATGGTAGAATCAATTCGCGGAAATCGGTTTCCCAATCAAGGCAGCTTGGCCTCCCATCCAAAACGGCCCTTGTTGCTATGTATTTGGTGTTTTATTTATTTATTTATTTATTTATTTATTATTTGAACTTGTATGCCGCCCCATCTCCGAAGACTCGGGACGGCTCACAACTAAAAACAAAGACAATAAACACTTAAAAAGCGATTAAACTAATTACAAGCCCAAATGCTAAAACCAATTACAGTAATAAACATTAAACACTGTATTTTAGAAATACAAGGGCTTCTAAACGCCTAGCACCAATTCTGCAGATGTATCTTCTTCTCCTGAACTCTCTGGAACCTACTTTTTTTTTAAAAAAATAAATTTTTATTGAATATAAACGTTAAAAAACAGTGAACGTGGTGGTCATCTTTGACATACATTTCTCTCAAAATATTTTGCATTTAGAGATTTTCAAAGGATATATACTGTACATTTATATACATACATACATACATACACACACACACATATATATAATTTGAGCTTTTATTTTTCAAATAAGAGGTGTCTCACTTCCTCCCTATTCATCTTGAGTTCTTATTTCAAATTTTGTGAACTCCCTTTCATACCTCTCCAACAGTAAAATTTATTCCATACTTTATAGTATTCTAATTTATCTTGTTCCTTCAATTCTAGTGCCAATCTGTCCATTTCGGCACATTGTAATATCTTATCAATTGTAACATCTTCACTGGGTATCTCATTTGCTTTCCAATTTTGGGTGAATACTATTCTAGCTGCCATGATTAAGTGTGTGATTAGATAGGTATCAGCTTTATTGAAGTTCTCTTCCATTATTCCTAATAGAAACATCTCTGGTGTATAACTAATTTTTAACCCCTCATTTCTTCTAACCATAACCAGATTTTGTACTAAAACTCCTGAGTTTTTTGGCAGGGCCACCATACATGGTAGTTAGTATCCCTTGCTTTCAAGCATTTCCGACAATTGGGTGATTGGTTGCCATACATCTTAGCTAGCCTAGCTGTGGAACCTACTTTTCGAAGCCATCCATGGCTTGTGGCTCTTAATAAGCAAAAAACGGATTTATCGTCTTGAGTCTTTCTAACTGCAGTGGGATTGGTTGGGTTGGGTTGGTGTCATAGGACCATCCCCTACGGACATTGGTTGGCAGTTCTGATGTCATAGAAAGGGCGGACTGATTGTTAAGCCAGGGCTACTGAGTACTCTACCTAGTAACAAGGGTGAAGTTTTGACAGAATCAGCTGAAGCTCATCATAATAAGTGTGATGCTTGAGTTGCTCAAAGGTTCAAGAGGTTTTGAGACCCCTGAGCATGAAAACTATCTGGGCAGTCTTAAGGCTTTCCTGTAACTGTGCTATCTGGAAATGGAACTGTTTCCCTTTCCTATAACTGTGCCACCTGGGCAGTCTTAAGGTATTGGGGCAACAACGGCTAGGCAGACCAAGCAATAATACAGACTCAAAATTCAGGTGAGGCACTTCCCATTTGTAACTATATGGAGCTGTGGTAGTGCAGTGTTAGAATGCAGAATTGCAGGCTAACTCTGCTGATTGCCAGGAGTTCAATCCTGACCAGCTCAAGGCTGACTCAGCCTTCTGTCCTTCCGAGGTCAGTAAAATGAGGAGCAAGAGGCTGACTCTGTAAACCGCTTAGAGAGGGCTGTGAAGCACTGTGAAGTGGCATATATATCTAAGTGCAATTGTTAAACCCTGAATAGCAGGGAATAAAAGCATTTATCCTTAGAAAAGAGGACACCGCAGGCAAGTTTTTAAAACTTTGATGTCTTCAATTTGCCCAAGTCTGCCTTTGCAGAATGAAAGTGAATCAGCCTAGGGAAAATAATTGAGTTTTTGACCTATCCTAGAAGGCCTGTAGAAGGGACTAGGGCACAACTGAAGCCCATTCCTCCATCTGATTCCTTACCAACTGGAAGGTGGTCTCCGTTTTCCCGTTCCTCTTCTTCGCTCATTTCGTCTTCGCTCACCTCTTCTGCAAGACAGATAAAAGATATACTTCAGGAGCAAGTAAACAGCCGTTTTGCACTCTGCGCCAAAAGGGAGAACAGAATTCAGATTCATAGCATTGTGGTGGTTTAAAAAAAAAATCTGGAATGGCTAAACTGAAACACAGACACAAACAGCCCAAATGTTCTGGGTGTTGCAATCTAGAACAACAGGAAGAGGATGGGTGATTACTTGATCCCAAGAAGTCAAAAGATGGAGCAATAACATCGGTATAAATCTATATTTAGGTTCTGCCGAGCTTCGACAGCAGTTAACAGAGATCATGATAGACAGTCATTTGTTTAGCAACCGTTAGGAATTATGGCAATGTTGAAAAAAGGCCTTATGACTGTTCCTTGCACTTACGACTATTGTAGTGTCCCCGACACATGATCAAAATTCGGTCCTTGTGTAACAGCCGCAACTGGGACTGCCAGAACTGCCGTTGCTAAATGATGCAGTCCACCTGATGTTTCATTGATGACCGTTTTGCTCAGCGACAGAAATTCCAGTCCCAATTAGGGCCGTTAAGTGAGGATTATTGTAATACAGCACACTGAAAAGGTGGCTGTTTTGTACTACTAACCAGCTGACTGTTCGGATACTTCCTCCGAATTGCTTCCTGTTTCCTCCTCTTCCTCCTCCTCCTCTTCTTCCTCCTCTTCAGACTCTTCGCTGCTGGATTCTTCTTCCTCCTCTTCCTCTTCCTCCTCCTCTTCTTCTGAAGCTGATCCAGATTCCCCTGGGGAAGAGAGAAAAAAAAGAATTGGCAATCTCTGGTGGGCCTACGTGTGGCTACTGCGCTGAATCGGCACCCGCACGAAGCTACCTGACGACGTTTCGGCCGAGCTGGTTTTTCGTTCGCTGTCACTGATATCTTGGAGATCTGACAAGGGATCCTTTCCTTCTGGTTTCTCCTCTCTCACTGCAGGAGGAGAATTAAAAAAAAAAGGGCGACCCCCAGGTGACAAAGGAACTTCACTGTACGTTGATTACAATTTGACTGTTTTAAAATCTCCTTTTTTAAGAGTGAGGATGGCTTTCATGAAGACATCGGGGAATTCTCAGCCCACTGCTGACAATTTGAAACATGCACATCTGGAAGATTTCTGGCTGGGGAAGACTCCTCCCTCCCCTCTGTAGGCTCCATCTGGAAAGCAGGCCCTGCCTGATGTTCATTAGATGACTGTCAACACAATTGAACAGCAATGCTTCCCTCATGAAAACGTTGAAATTATTTTGGCCCATTGAAAAAAAAAGAAGGAAAAAAGTATTTTATAAGTTTATACGGTTCACAGTAATTTTATGTTTACACAGAACACAATAATTCTATTTTCTTTAGTGGTCTATAACTAAGTTACGTAGAACCTGTGCTTCAGTTCTACGAGTTCTACAGAAATACATTAGTATAAATTAACAAGATGCACTTTTAAAACTTTCCATGCTAAAGCAATCTGGGAAATTTAAAACAGCCGTTCAATTTCCGCTGTCAATTTCATTCTCCCTCAAAAAACTTTCCTAGGTTGGCAGTCGTGATTTATTTCTCCTCAAAGGAAGTGTGCAGGAGATTGAAGGACGTTTTATATTATGTGACATCGTAACTTTTCCCTTGTTTTCAAGTAAGATGAAAAACAGGAAACAATTATCCGCTTCCTCTGTGGCCCAGAAAAAAACCCCCTTTGTGGGATGATGTGGAGCAGTATTTCAGTCACCCTGCATGCAGGGCAATACTTAAATCACACGG
Source organism: Naja naja (assembly GCA_009733165.1). Lineage (NCBI taxonomy): Eukaryota > Metazoa > Chordata > Lepidosauria > Squamata > Elapidae > Naja > Naja naja. The sequence continues at coordinate 5,072,182 of CM019158.1, read as the reverse complement.
TTTAAAATAAAAGTTTGATTATTAATAAAACCTGCAATGTACTTTCAGCCATTCCCATCTTGGTGGTTTCAATCAAGATACCCACAAGTCCGGTTGACGAATTTAAAAGCTACCTGGCTTCCTGATTTCTGACGGTTCAAGTTTTTCTCTCTGTTGCCGCAGGGGACTTCGGCTCCAAATTCTTACTTTCTCTCCGTAGTCTTCCCTCATTGTCCTATGATGCCCTGAGACTAACAGAGACAAGGGAATCTGTCGTCATTTTTTTTTCCAGGGTGATATTTCTTACGCAATCTTTACAATTCTCCCAAAACGAGACCCACTCCGGCCAGGCACCTGACTGTATCCAGACCAAGCTTCATCACCTGAAGATGTGCCCTTCCAGATGTTCAGAATCTACCTGGGCTGTGTAGCCCACTTTATTGTCATTTTTGGCTGTGAGCACACCGGCCCACATTAAAAATGAAATTCTGTTGCTAGCGGTTTGCCCTTCGAGGTTGGCTTTGATTTAAGTTCTGCCAGCTTCCAAGTCTCCTTTCAACTTCAACTTGCCTGTAAGGGGCCCTTGGTGCTCTCTGAGGGTTGCCTGTTTCCTTGCAAACCTTTCATTACCCAAACTAGGTAACATCATTAGTGCTGGTAGCAACAGTGCTAGTCACATCATCACTAGCACTGTTGATGTTACCTAGTTGGGTAATGAAAGGACTGCAAGAAAAAACCCAAAGCTCAGAGCACCAAGGACCTCCCATTTCAACCCTGAGCTACGAATTATTCTCCTTTATTGGTATTTGCTTGTAGCTCCTATGCAAGGAGTACCATACGCTTGTTCCCACATTACTCATCGCTTGCACACCGCCCACCCCGCATTTTGCTCCCTGGACTACTTACTCTCCCGTCTGGCTTCCCGTTCTTTTCTCCTTTCTTCCGCTCGCCTCTCCCGTTCTTTCAACTCTCGCTGCTCCTTCTGCTGTTCCCTTAATTTCCTTTCCCGTTCCCGTTTTCGTTCCAGTTGCTCCAAGCGGTCTCTAGAGAGTTTGCATGCATTAATTTATTAATTTTATTAGTCCAGCGTGCGACAGAATTACACTCACTTAAGAGTTTCATGTTCTCTTTCAGAAGAAGGAGCCTCATTTATTGTTTTCCTACCCAGAACGGTTCACGTAACATGGGAGTGAAAAACGAAGGTTCTGCAGTAGGAAAAGTTCAGTTCACGTTGGAATTTGAGTGAAGCCAATGCAATCATTTTGCCTTTGATTGTTGAAAGAATGAGAGACTAACGATGGCAGGAAGGATTTGATACTACTCGAGACAAAAATCTCACAGCTCTTCAGTCTCAAACATTTAAAATCATATTATGTTCAGGCATTCAGCCTTAGCTTAATATAACAACATATTTAGTTCAAAGATAGAAGGGAAACTGCCAGGCACCAAGAAAGAGCATATACTAATTTTAAGGGGAATCATAAAGGGGTTACCACCATCTATCATAGTTAAGACTTGTTGAGATATATTAAATATATGTAAAAAAAAAGAAAAGAAATATGGACCTGTCTATTCATTCAAGCAGACAATTCATCTAGGTAGAAAATAAAGCCACCCCAGAATTAAGTATTTTTAAAAACAGCTGATATATTCAGGCTACCAATCAAAGACTCGTCAATCAACCACTTTGTTATGTAATTTAAAGCAACTATCCTGTGACTGATAATTCAGTATTAATGCTTTCTTTGAAAGAGAGAAATCTAACATTATTTAAGAAAAGCTGCCAGATTACTCTTTTCTTTATTTTTGAAGCACATTTATTTCCCAGTCTGATGTGTGCCTGCTTCCAAAATCTAGTTAAGCAACCAAAAATGTATTTGCAATCCTGTTTCTACAGCACTTAGATTTAAGGACTGTGATTTAGATACTTAAGGAAAGAATTAAGAGTTAGACATTGCTTCTTCTTCTAAGCTTTACACAGTTACTAAATCTTTGGGAAGGGCAGGCGCAACAGAAAATCTGAACTGATCTAAATTGGTTCCTGGGTTTATTTATATATTATTTGTATTTCAACTATATATACATAAGCCTCAAGCAGTTAACAAGAGTGTAACCTCAAATGCAGATACAACCTCAATATTTAATTGCTCCAATTTAATATAACCAGATGCTCAGCAGAGTATTTGGGAACAAAGCATAACTGGTAGAATGCCACAAATGTGAAATTGTACCATTCTCTTACTAGGGCTTATTAATATGCTCCCATTTCAAAACCAAAATGTAATACCAATGCTAATCAAATCAAAACACCTTTAGTTTAGATATCTACAAGGAGCTGGGAAGGGACACCACATTAGATTTTTCTCAACCTGACCCTAATTCTATTGCCTGCAACTTTTAAAATTTATCAGCTGGCCCACATGCTTTCCAAATACCCACAGCCATTCCAAGTAAGCCAATTGTGCTTAAAAGATGTAATAAGCAAAATCTCCAGGAATTTGAACTTGGTAGATAAAAAGGCCTATTTCTTCACAGAAACTGGAGCGAATCTGTGATAATTGCTCTCTGTTGCCAATACTGAAATGCTGGTTTATATCACAAAGCGACAATAAGCCAGTTAGGTCTGGTGGTCAAGGCACCAGGCTGGAAAGCAGGAGATGGTCTGCTCAAGTCCTGCTTTAGTTTTGAAAGCCAGCTGGGTGACATTGGGCCAATCATCAGGAGGTGGTGAGTTCTAGTCACACCTTAGCCATGAAAGAAGGCTGGGTGACTTTGGGCCAATCACTCTCTCGGCTCAACCTACCTCACAGGGCTGAGATAGGAGGAGGAGGAGGAAGTTGTGTTGGACACGTTTGCCGCCTTGAGTTATTTGTAAAAAAAAATTTAAAGGTGGGGTACAAATTACATGAATTAAATAAAAATAAATGACATTGTTCACAGGATCACGTCGATTCCCTCTCAGCAATGGGAAAAAACAACAACATAAGAAAACATAACCAAGTACCAAGATCAGATTGCTCAAGGAGACATCTAAGGAAGAAATGTTGCATTTGGGCCTGGTACGAAAATTTACCTCTCTCTCCGCGAGTGTTCCCTAGCCAATTCTCTCCTTTTTTGCCTTTCCCATTCGCGACGGGCCTTATCCTGCTCTTCGCGGTGCCTTTTTCTACGTTCATGCTCGCGTTCTTTCTCTTTCACCCTAGCATGTTTCCCTAGTAATAAAGATACAAAAAAAAAGGAGGCGTTGGTTACCCTCCTCCACCAACGGCGTTTGGAAACTTACTAGAGCAAAGAAACAGAAGAAAAGATGGCTGGTTGGTTTAGCCTTGGCTCAGGCACTTCCTGCAACTGTTCCTAGCTACCAATCTCTGGTTATAGCAACGGCACTTAGACTTATATACTGCTTCACAGTGCTTTAGAGCCCTCCCTGAGCAGTTTGCAGAGTCAGCATAATGCCCCCAACAATCTGGGTCCTCATTTTAGCAAACCTCGGATGGATGGAAAGCTGAGTTTAACCTTGACTCGGTCAGGATCGAACTCCAGACTGTGAGCAGAGTTATCCTGCAATACTGCATTCTAAGCACTGCACCACCACAGCTCATAAATGATTTCTCCATGAGAAGCTCCTGTATTAGCAGGGAGCTCGGCTAAATGATGAAAAAACTACTTTCATACTTCTAAGCTTCCACAAGCTTAAAACCTTTTCTGAATAGGCGGTGCCACAAAGCAATGATTCCTAGACGGATCTGCTGACCTGAGACCCTTCGCTACTTCCGAACTTCGTAGTTTTGGCCCTTAGGCTGTGACCGTGGAGAGTTTTATCAAAAGCAACAAAGGGATCCCCAAAACGAGAAGAACAGAACCTTCTGCTGAGTGACTGCGATGCCGTCTCTTTTCTTTCCGCTTCTCGTCTTTTCTGTGGTGGGCTTTCTCCTTGCGTGACATTTGCTGGGGCGGTTTGATAGCCAGGGAATCGTCCTCCTCTCCCCTATGGAGCACACCATTTGGGAAACAAAAGAAGAAACCTGAGTTTGGACAAACCTACAATGACCATCTCACCCAAGTGATTCTAAGTGACAAGTTATTCTGCTTTCCTCCTCCCAACCCGCTTTTTTTCCCTCTTATATCTCTAAGGCTGCAAACAATGAGGGTCGTGATTCTCACTGGTGCTTTATATGTGACTTAAAACTATCTTATGCAGCCGTTCACCCCAAATGCTCCCAAGGTTGCTTCAAAATCCACCCAAATCCAAATTGGTTCAAAACCAACTAAGAAAGCAGGGCCTTTTCATTAGCTATGCCAAAAAAAACAGCCTCCCTGAAGTATAGCAGCAATTTCAGTAGCGCAACAGTTTATGTTGCTCCCGGAGAGATCCAACCATTTGTGGCTTCTCTTCTCAAACATGCTAGCTCATCCTGAGAGGGATTCTGTTTTTTTTTTGCAAGGCACCCTGGGAAGTTGGGAGGTCAGGGATCAAATGACAAAACCTGAACGGCTCTAATAAATATTAATTTTCTCTTGCATTCCAGTTCAGATAGTCATTGCCTTTTCAACAGTTCATTTAGTGACTGTTCAAAGTTATAAGAAGAGTGGCTTATGACCATTTTTCACCACTGTAACCATTGCAGCATCCCCATGCAATTAAAATCCAGATGTTTGCCAACCGACTCATATTTACGACAGCTGCAGTGTCCTCTGGGGTCATGTGATCCCTTTTGCAACCTTCTGACAAGCCAAGTCAATGGGGAAGCCAGATTCACTTAACAGCCTAAACTGCAGTGATTCACTTAACAACTGCGGCAAGGAAAGTTGTAAAACGGGGGCAAAACTGACTTCACGTTTGTCTCACTGAGCAGCAGAAATTTTGGGCTCAATTGTTGGTCGTAAGTCAAGGACTACCTATAGCAGCTTCCTCACCTGTCGTCCATAGAGTCTTCTCTCCTGTAAGGTGAATTTCTAATAGTGATCTCCATACGGTGATCTCTTAACTCCCCTTCTTCAAGGGAATCCCGCTTTGAATCCCGGTCATCAGACTAGGGTGAGTTAGGAAGAAAAGATTCATTTTGGCTTTCGGGAAAGTGCCCTCATCAACTTAAACAGAGAGAGTGAAAAGGGCTGAGAATTATCATACAATTGAAAAGAACACACACGCTATGCATATTTCTTTTTTTCAAAAGAGCCGAATCCCATTATTATCAAAAAGAATCACAGATTTTTTTGTTTAAATCTTCCCGATACAAAATCCCAAACTCACATTTTTGAGGCGCTTGGTATCTGCTTTTTCCTCCTGCTCCTTCCGGCGTTTCTTCTCCTGAAGAATCTCATCTAACGTTTTCACCTTCCACGATTCCTTTTCATCACCCATTTGTGTTACAAAAGGCACTAGAAGAAGAAAACACAACCATGCGGTGAACAGCATTATCAGTCGCTGGAATCTACATCCACAGTCAGGAAAACGTTTCTTTGGCCTCCAGAAAATCCAATAATCTAAAACTAAGCCTCAATTTATCAGCTGATTTCTTCTGAGCATCTATGGGTGTCTTTAGGGTTGTTCATTGTTCTGGGCCAGTCTGTTGTCCGATGGACAGGGAATTTCAATCCATTTTTGTGTTGGACAACAAGAAGTTTCTCCTGCAAGTTATTTGCGGCTGTATTTTTACTTATATGTTAGATTTATTTATATATCTACCAGGACTCCTTGTTTAAGTGGGGTCTTGTCTCTACCCCTCAGTGTGACTGGGGTGCTCCTTGACAAAATATCCATCGCGTTGTGTCCAAATGTCCATCAAGAGCTTACACCATCAGCTCAATGTCTGTGTCATGCCCCAGTTGGAATCTGATCCTGAGGGAGAGGTGGAACAGCTGACAGGGAGTGGGAGTGTGGTTCCTGTGGCGGATACTGGGGAAAGGCACAGGCCGGCTGGGCATTCAGAGGAAGACCCAGGCCAACCCCCTCCTCATCCTAGGGTACTCAGGGATGAATGGATAATGGAGCAATGTGGTTTACGGGGGAGGAAAGGGCCGTGATCCCCTTTATGGGCTGTAGCTGGGAAGACTGTTTAAAATGGCAAACTGTGCATGGCAAAGTTGCCAGAAGCAAAGCTTGCATTATCTTTGTCAATGCATTATCTGGGTTTTGGCGTCCTCCCAACGGTATGTGCCTTGTTATCTTTTGGAAGTCTGCAAGTTATTATCCTGGTCTGTCGTGTTAATTACTTCAGCATGGCTTGTGTTGGGTTTTTTATTTCTACTTTATCTGTATTTTGGGTTCGGACTGCATTTTTTCCCCTTTGTAGACTGTTTTTGGAAAAATTTGATTTCCCGCCGAGGACAATTGGGCATTGTGGGCCAAGTTGGAGGCATTAAAAGGAATTTATCTACTTTGGTGACTTTGTTATTTTTGTGCCACGCCTCGGGTCATCACAGCCTGATTTTTTTCAACATAGACCACCCTGTCCTTGAATGTCTGGCTGGACTGGACATTAACATTTGAACCACTACAAGTCCATGTTTTGGCCATATAAATGCCAAATAAAATAAATTTATATATTAGATGTACCGGTAGTCTGCGACTTTTATATGGCAAATACATGGACTTATGATGCTGAAAAAAAGTGACTTATGACTGTTTTTCATACATGACCCTCGCAGCCATCCCCATCATCATGGGATCAAAATCCAGACACTTGGCAAGTGACTCATATTTATGACGGTTCGCAGGGTCCCAAGGTCATGTGATTCCCCCTTTTGCGATCTTCTGACAAGCAACGGGGAAGCCAGATTCACTTAGCAACCGTGTTACTAACTTAACACCTGCAGTTTGATTCACTTAACAACTGCGGCAAGGACGGTCATAAAATGGAGCAAAACTCCCTCAACAACGGCAATTTCCTTAGCAACAGGGCTCAACTGTGGTCGTAAGTCGAGGACTACCTGTATTGCCACAAACTGAAATCACCTCAAGGCAGCATAGGCTCCTGTGTTTTCCCCACAACAACCCTGTGAGGAAGGCCAGGCTGAGGGAACCCCACTAGCCCAAAGTCGCCCAGAGTTTTTGAGGGTTGATCTCAACTTGGTTTCTCCTCACGGATATCCATTTTTACCATAAAAGAGTCAGGAAGCCAGGGGAATAACTGAGGAAAATGCCCATTTTTGTTTGTTTTTTTTTAAGCTGAAAAGTGTCCAATAAATAATTATAACTTTGGAAAAACTTTCCAAGAAACTCCACCTGCCCCCAGCAATTATTCCAAGTAAATTAACTATCCTTAAAAGATATAAGCAAAATGCCCCGGAATTTGAAAAGGGTACGTCAAAGGCCCCATTCTTCACAGAAACTGCCCCCCACACCTCGAAAGACATTTCTCCACAGAAGCCCGCCAAAACACCAGCCCTCCGAGGTAGGCCACTCTCCTCAGCGGCCGCCTCCCGGCCCGCCGAGTTCCCTTCCGCCCTGCTGCCGCTCTCTGAGCCGCTTCGCCGGGCTTTGAAGGCTGCGAAAAGAGGAGCGGGGCCCAACCGGACATCGACCTCACCTTCCCTCACGGCCCTGCCACCGCCACCGCTGCTTTAACGCGCCCCACTCGCCGGAGGATGGAGTGCCCGGAAGCTGGGCGTCGGGCCTGCGCTTTCACATCCGGCGCGGGGTGATGACGTTGCACGAGGATTTTTTTCCCCCCTCCTCCCCCAAAGGCACTTCAAACTCGACGATTCATAGATCTTCCAAAATTAGAGTGGCATCGCTTGCCACGCACCTCCGAGCTAGTCAACTGTCTTTTCTCTTATCATGGTTGCTCATAAATCCCAAATCGAAAAAAAAAACTTATATAAACTTTATTCTGAAGATTTAAAGTGTGTCTGATTTGCCTTCCCAAGGACTGTGCAATAAACACCAATGGAGAAATTCAGGAGTTGTCCTTAGGCTACTTAGTCAAAGAAAGAATCTTACTTTTTAAATTTTTTTAAAAATATCCTCCAAAATAAAATATTTACAATCCAAAAAAATAAAAATAAAAAAGCTGGCAACTTAAAGATGTGTGGACTTCAAACTCCCAGAATTCCCCAGCGTCCAGTCCACACATTTTAAGGTTGCCACAGCCAACCAACACTAGAGCCTAAAAAGCATTATACAGGTATAATCCTCCACTTACGACTGTAATTGTGCACAAATTTTCTGTGGCTAAGTGAGGCAGGTGTTTTTTGCCTCATTTTATGACCTTTCTTGCCACGGTTGTTAAGTGCTGGTCAGAAGGTTGCAAAAGGGGATCAGGTGACTCCCCAGGCAACCATCATAAATGTGAGTGAGTTTCTATGTGTCCGAATGTTGATGCTGCAAGTCATAAGTGTAAAAAAAAAAACAGTCATAAATCACCTTTTTCCATGCCATTGACTTGGTCACTAAATGAACTGTTGAAAGTCAAGGACTGCCTAAGACCAAACAGCCAAAAAAACAGTTCTTTTCCCGTCTACACATGGGCAGAAGCTGGAAATATTGTGTGTTTTCAAATGGCTTTCTGAGTAAAAAGGGGCATCAGAGCTTCCGTTTTAATTTCAACTGGCTGCATATCCAGGGTGGTGACTCATCTGCTCTGTACCTTTCCTCTTAATTCCTCTTAATTATTCTTCTCATCCTTCCTATTCCTTATCTCTTCCTACTTATGACTATAACCATGTTGCTTGTATCTCTACAATTTATATTGTTTTGTTTCCTAGTATGATTTGATTGCTTATTAGTATCCTATGACTAGCCCTAAGTGTTGTATCTTATGATTCTTGATGAATGTATTTTATTTTTTTTCTTTATGGACACTGAGAGCATATGCACTAAAGACAAATTCCTTGTGCGTCCAATCACACTTGGTCAATAGAGAGTTCTATTCTATTCTATTCTATTCTATTCTATTCTATTCTATTCTATTCTGTTCTGTTCTGTTCTATCCTATCCTATTCTAATGTACACTGAGAGCATATGCACCAAAGACAAATTCCTTGTGTGTCCAATCACACCTGGCCAATAATCTATTCTATCCTATCCTATTCTAATGTACACTGAGAGCATATGACAAATTCCTTGTGTGTCCAATCACACCTGGAGACTATTCATTCCATTCCATTCTATCCTATTCTAATGTACACTGAGAGCATATGCATCCTTGTGTGTCCAATCACACTTGACCAATAAAGAATTCTGTTCTGTTCTTAATTCAATGCCGTACGACTTGGCTATAAAAAAACCACCACGGTTTGATGATCATAAACCAAAGAGAAGCAGATGCACCTTTGAGGACGTTTTAATGTTTTGATGCAGGCCTCTGAGAAGAAAACAGATACAGGATTACACCTCACTGGTGAAGTTTCTTTTTGGGGGAGGGGGGTTAAGGGGGAAACTCCCTACATCAAGCAAATCCTAAATGATTCGTGCTTTACACAGGTCATGAAATGTTATCCACAGGATTGGTCTCTAGTCAAGGTTTTAAAGTGGTCATCAGAAGGATGCTAAATTGCTTATAAGCAAGAGCACACCTGTTCTTAAATCAGTCTGCAAATTCTTTGCAGTCTTATCTTGGCATCTGAGATAGACGATTTGGCCCCAAACACACAAGCACCTGTCAAAAAAAACCCCACAATGTTTGCCTTTCAAGTATGCCCAGGACAAGAGAAAATAATTTCGGCGTTTTGGAGGTCAAACAGAGGGGAGTCTATCCTTGCATCCCAATTCCAAGTGCTCCTCATATTCTCTTTTAACAGAAAGCATGGCCCGCGTTAACCCTTTTCGCACAAAAACTACAAAACTGAGCAGGAGCAGAGTAAAACATTTGGAGTGGGGCAGCCAATTTAGGTTCCTGACAAATCAGGAAACGTGGGATGCTCTCTTTTTTTTTTCCCCCCCCAAGTCCGAAATTAAAAACGTATTAATGGGCTGAGGGTAAACGTTATTGGTTTCATACGATGAATATCTGACCACGTTTAGTGCAGACTGACTGAAGCACAGATAATCAATATACAGGCGGAGAGCGTCAAGCTGCTCCTTTCATGGGAATCTCCCCAGCTCAGTGGGTTTTAACTTCCCAGGAAGTTGCTAACAGCCCGCGAACAGAATTCAGTCCTGGGCTATCAATACCAAAGCCACAGGGACGTGGATGGATTCGTTGTTAACTAGGAGGGAATTACTTTAGTGGTCCCAGAGTAGCAAAACTAGGGAATGAGCTGACATAAAAGACAGCTTCCCAAACACCTGATGGGATTTCCAAACATTATTTTGAGAGGGTTTTGCCCCGTGAAGTCTCATTTCCCTCTCCAGTGGCTTTTTGGTTATCTTGATTGCTAAGAGGTATCATTCACACCACATGATCCAGGACATAACGACCCAATGCACAATTTTCTCCTCATTTTTTACAATCGAGTTTTAAAACTCTGGCTTGGTGAAACCTCATTTCCTTTTCCAGCAGTTTTTTTTTTTTTGGCTCATTTGATTTGCTAAGAGGCATCATCACACCACAGGATCCAGCCAGGACACAATGACGTGATGCACAATTTTCTCCTCGTTTTTTACAATCCCAAAGGCGTCCGGTTTTCAAACTCAGGAGAAGCTAGGAAGAGGGAGTTTCTAGTGTGCCCCCTTTTTTTTCCCTCCCCTGAAATCTCTTCTTGATTGCTATTTGCAGGCTTCCAGATTTGGAAGGTTGGCTGTGTTTATTGCAAAGCCCTGAATGGGACGGAAACAAAATTAATCATGATAAAAAAAACCACGCTCTTGCCATCCTCTTTCCCCACAAACCAGCCAACGTGGTCCGTCCTGGGGGTGAGTGGGGAGGAAGCTGAAATTTTTAGCTTGGTCGGCGTGGGGGCGAGAGAGGCTGCAGTAGGTCAGGATTGCTGATGACTTCTCAGCAGAACATCCTCAGAAAGGGTTTCATCCCAAGAGTGGCGTCTGGAAGGCAGAACTAGCAAAGGATGTCCTAGGAGGGAAGACCAGTTGCACGCTGGACACGCACCCGCGCTGGCGGTTGGGAGGTCCTGCTATTTCCAGCAAGGACATTTGGAGATTTGGAGACTGCAGAAGCGGATTCTTTTCCAGCTTTTGGGAGTTTGGCCCACTGTAGTAATGGGCCAACATGTGGATCCAGCTGGGTCTTGTTTTTCCCTTATTGTGCAACCTTTGACAATAGCAAACTGGACTTCACGTCGGTCTGGCAGGCGATGGACCGAAAGTGACTTTCAAGACACGGGCGGCAGAGCGCAAAGTCTTAGGAAGAACTCTTCCCATCTGATGCTTGTGGTTCTCACCTGGCAGGCCCTGGCTTGTGAGTGTGATGGGCCTTGGGGGGATGGGAGGGGGGTGGGGTGAGGGATAACCAAGGGCTTCAAGAGAAGAAAAAAAATATTGTTGTTCTGAACTTCCGCACGGCCAAATTAAGGCAGTGGTCTCATTCGAACGGACGGGGGTCTTTGGACAGGAGAGGCTCAGCGTCTTCGTTGATCACTGGAGAGAGTGGAGGGGCTGAGGCTGTTCCCACCAGATTCCGGAAGGTTTCCTGCTGGTGCTGCTTGGCTCTGTTATACAGCATGACGCCGATGATCACCAGCACTGTCCCAATGGCCGAGAGACTCGTGATCTTGTTCCCAAAGACAATGATGCTGAGCCAGATGGACAGGGCGTGCTTCACCGTGCTGGCCACACTGGGGGGAGAAGGACAGGAAAACAGGAGGGGACTGAGAAAAATCACATACTCAGGAGGTGCCTGGGTAATAGGTAGGAATAGGAGGAGATTCTGGTTGGATCAAGGCTCGGTTAGATAACCTCAGGAAACCTACTGCAAATCTATCTATATAAAAGCGAAATGCCCCTCACGCATCATCACAAAATCTCCAGAACCGTAAAGCCTACAAACTTGAAATTTGGCCCGTATGTTCCTCTTGGCTTCTAGGGGCTCACTAAGAAAGGGTTTTTCGAAATGACCATCAGAGCATTTAGTATTTCCTATGTTATTATTATTAACACGCTCTGATGCTAAGGAGTTCCACTCCCCCTCCCCACCTGAAAAGAAATCTCTTCCAAAGGCAAAACACAAGCAGGGGAGAAGAGTTTCAGTTTCAGTTTCTGTTTCACAGCGGCAACCAGCTTTAGTACAGAACAGTTGAGCTAAGCCACGCCCAGATTCCTTGCTGCCTCCTTCTTGCTCACACAGCAAAGACTGTTTCACTTTCCAAACAGCCCTCAACACTCTCACACGCTGACGGGACACTAGCCAGATGAATACCGATGGATGCTGGTAGGCAGAGGCAAAATCTTTTCCCCTTATTTTCCTCCCAAAAAACTAAGCCTGACCACATAGTTTCGTAGCGAAGCACGGGTATCAAGCTAGTATAGATATATGAAAAGAGAAAAGAGAAACAACCCTTTGGCTGTTAATCTCCGGCTCTGCATGATTGTAAGCAGCGTTGCCAAAATAAGACAAGCTTACAGCCCTTGCCGAATGACTAGGGATAATGGGTGCTATAGTCCAACTGCTCCAGAGGGTCTCACGATTGGGAAGGCCATGCTAAATGGGAGCTGAGAACCTTTTGCCAACCTAGATGAAGCCACCCCATGGCTTCCTTGTAACTCTACCCCTGAAATAGCTTCTTATTGGATGATCACTATCATTTAACGGCCCCATAATCCCTTGCGGGGTGGAGTCTGGGCCACTGAGTGGAGCTAGCAGAATGTTGAATGGCCGGATGCCCTTCCCTGTCGCCGACGAGGAGTTTTGTTCGGCAGATATATTCTCATTGTGCTCAGAGAGAGAAATATCTGCCTTTACCTGGGATCGAACTCATTGTGAGGCAAGAACTCCACCTCTGGGCCACCGCACCACTCTGCTTGCTTCTCATTGGATGATCACCCTATGGAATTTCTGAGGTTTTTAGTTTTACCTGAAAGTTACGGGGGAAATCTTGCCCATCAAAGCATAAGCGGTGACACTTTGGAGGTGGAACAGCACTCCGTCCATCAGGAGCAACACCACAATATCCTGGTTGTACTGGAAATCCCGCCCGCTTTTTCCAATCACCGGTATATCCTTTCAGGCGGGAAGAGAAGGAACGAAACAGAAGAGAAGGAGAGGGCAGGAGGTTAAAAGGGAGGGAGCGCCAGGAGCACAGCTTGAGATCCTTCTGGATGCAAAGCAGAGAGTTGTGCCCTGTTTCCTCAATTCGTGTATGGCACGAGCCTTAAGTGGAGTGCTGAAGGAAACAGCCCTTTATCGACCTGGGACTGGCAACACAAAGCTGAGCGTTACGTCATTTTCAAGCATACAGATATGTTGATCAAGGGATGTT
>CM019158.1:4979945-5052445 GCA_009733165.1 Naja naja | reverse complement strand
GAAGGAAAGGAAAGAAGGAAAGGAAAGAAAGGAAGGAAGGAGAGGAGAGAAGGAAGGAAGGGAAGGGAGAGGAGGAGGGAGGAGAGGAGAGAGGAGAGGAGAAGGAAGGGAAGGAAGGAAGGAAGGGAAGGAAGGAAGGAAAGGAAGGAAAGGAAAGGAGGAAGGAAAAGGAAAGGAGGGAGAGAGGGAGGAAGGAAGGAAAGAAGGAAAAAGAGAAGGAAGGAAGGAAGGAGAGAAATTTGGACATCACAGCATGAACAAAGTAAACTGACTTCTGAGGTTCACCAAATTGGCATTCCCTGTGGAGTTTTATCTGTTGAATCTTGGGTGGGAGGGCTTTTGAGAAATAAGAGAGGGGTCATCATACAGAAGGAAGGGATTTATTCTCAAAGGGCTTAACCAAACCCTGAACAAACAAAAAAAAAAGAGATTTTGGCTAAACATCAGGAAGAACCTTCCAGCTGCCAGCCAGCGGAACAGGCTGCCACATGAAGCACTGAGTTCTCCTTCAAACAAGAGTCACCTGTCAAGAGACCCATTAGACCAGACTTTCTTACCCAATCCACCTCACCCTTTTGCCACTGTGTGCAGCAATCCTGTTCTAACTTTCCCCAAACCCCTCCTGCAGAGCTTCAAATAAAATGGATTTGTAGAGCAGTAAGATATTCAACCCCTGAAGTATCCTGGCTTCTCCAGAAAAAAAAAAAACGCTCAAAACAGAGCCAAGAAAACAGCTGCCTTAACAAGCGTGGCTGGGAGCCAAATGGTTAGGAGAGCCATAAGCAAACAAAAAGCCAAGCTGTGATCTCGTGCCACGTCTTTCAAAGCCCATCCCTGCCAAATATATATATATATATATACATTTCCACGCAAGTTCTTAGAAAAGGATGTCAAAAAAGGGAGCAGTTGTGTGATGGCCAAAACAGATTTCCACCAAAAGCAGGCCACCTACGTCCAGTGCACTTGGTGAGACAGCATATCAAACCTAAAGATATAATACTGGTAGTACAGTTGCGGTGAAATTCAACGAGATGTTTTATTTTCGTTCTCCCTCCGAGAGAGCAGGCAGCCGAACAGAGAGGCCGTTGAGAAGTAAACAAGCAGAGAGAAACAAAATAGGTGGCAAAGTAAGATAAGGCATTGTCTCATCAATAGGATTAGGTGTGTCTAACGCCAACATCTCCCTGGGCAAAGGGCAGATTAGGAAGCCAAGTTCAAAGTTTAACAGAAAAAGAGTTTTAAAGGCAGGCACACTTGGTCCCCAATGAAAATTAACAGTCCGAGGGAACAAAAAAATGAAATTAAAAACAAGGTGAGCATAACTCACCACACTGGATTCACCTGGCTGTTGAGGAAAACAAAAACCAAAACCAGGAAACTTCAAATTTATGATACCAGAAATTATATATGCAACATTTGGCAACGCAGGGAACTAATAAAGGAGAATATTTGAAATGAGGGGTTCTTGGTGTTCTCTGAGCTTGGTTGTTTCCTTGCAGATGTTTCATTACCCAACTAGGTTACATCATCCGTGCTAGCAGGGAGCAGGGTTTGCTCTCTGGTTATATACAGTCCAATCCAGTGTAAAGTCCTTTGACTGGGTTGTATACAACCGGAGAGCAAACCTGCTCCCTTCTAACACTGAGGTTGTAACCTAGTTGGGCAATGAAACGCCTGCAAGAAAAGAACCAATCTCAGAGACCACCAGGACCCCTCAACACAGGGAACACAAGTCACGAGAAATTAAAAACCACCAGCATTTTGATTCTCTGGTTTGAGATGTTGCTTTCTCCCCTGTGCAATATTTTTCTTTATGTCCAGGTGTACAAAGGTGCTTTCCAAATCCTTTGTGCAGATAGCTCTGCCCTTGAAAAAAATTGAACACATGTGCTGAAAGAGCCTTTGTTTTCTTGGCAATTTCCAAACCCTGAAGGCATCAAAGGCAAATCCATCAAGAATGAACTTTTTTAGGCCAGAGCTGTGATTTGTTTATGTATTTATTTATTTATTCGACTTATATGCCGCCCCCTCTCCAAAAAGGACTTGGGGTGGCTCACAGCTAAAAGTACGACCATAAATAAATTAATTAAAAGTATATTAAACAAGTTAAGCCGAATTGAAAATTAAAACCCATAGTTAAAATAGGACCAACCCCAGAGAATCAGCACAGCCCAGATTGTAAAAAGAGCCAGGTCTTCAAATCGTGGCGGAAGGTACGAAGATCGGGGCCAGGCGGAGCTCCAGAGGAAGAAGATTCCACAGAGTGGGAGCCACAGAGTAGGCCCTCCCCCGGGTCACCGCCAAGCGACATTGAGTCGCAGACGGCACCCCGAGGAGACCCCGTCTGTGAGCCCGTACAGGGCGGTTAGTATTTGATGTTGGGAGGAGCCGTTCTCGTAAATAACCTGGACCCATGCCATGCTGGACTTTGAATGTTAATACCAGAACCTTGAATCTCACCCGGAGGGCAACCGGAAGCCAATGCAGGTCGCGCAGGAGGGGTGTAACATGGGAGTATCGGGAAGCTCCCATCACTACCCGCGCGGCCGCATTCTGCACCAGCTGAAGCCTCCGAGTGGTACGCAAGGGCAGTCGTAGGTAGAGAGCGTTACAGTAGTCGAGTCGGGAAATAACGAGCGCCTGAGTGACTGTGCGCAGGGCATCCCGGTTCAGGAATGGGCGTAACTGGCGAACCAGCCAGATCTGGGCAAAGGCCCCCCTGTGATAGTGGAAAACCTTTTAGCCTTCTTCTGTTACTTAATATCATTAAAGATGAGATGGTTTAACAACCTTGGTCAGCTACTATGAATTCATTTAAGCTTCATGTACAACTGCCAACAACAGTGGAAATGTTGTATTTTGGCATGTGTACACTGTCAATATGCCCTATTCATAGTATAATCCTGTTACAGAAATCAAATGTGCACATACACTGGAATACAAAAAGTAAACAAAAATACAATTGCATGTGGCTCTCATAATTTTTTGAATACTGTATGGTAACCTAGCCATAATGATGTACAAACTATATTTCATCACTCCTTCCCTTACCATAAAACTCTTGCCAAAGATACGTTAAAGATACAAAACAGGTTTATTCATAAATAATGAAAAGTTTGGGCAATTAATTTGATTTTCTGGGTTCCTCTTGAATCTCACTGGGCTTAGCTTTAGCAGACCGTGAACGTTTATGCCACAGCGATTGTGCTGACAGCGATTCACATTATATTCCTACTGTAAAACAATTCTAAAAAAGGATCCGTTCAGATGATTTCCAAACTACCTTCTGTCTAGCTTCTTGACGGTAATTCAGGCACACTGCTCACTTTTCTCGGCAGGCATAAAACTCAACAGCTCTGCCCACGAAGCCTCTTTGTCAAAGGTATTAATTTTCATGAACAAATAACTGCAACACAGCCCACACCAGCAGTGAACAATATCGAAAGGTTCTAAATCAATTTCCTTTTGCAGTTGTGGAGCCAGAAAAGGTTGGCGTGTCAAAATGTCTCTCGAACATCCCTTTCAAACCCCAATTGCAAAGTATGCCCCCACTTGCAATGCAGCGCAACACAATTGTGCCCAGACTGTCCTGCACGCAAACACACACACCTGCCTCTGTTCCCTGGCAGATCCTGTCCTCTTCTTCCGCAGCCATCACCGGGGTTATCTCCATCAAACAGGGAGGTGGGCCTGCTACAGTCTGCTCCTCCTTTGGCAGGGCGGAGCAAGCCAGAAGTGGGGAGGAGAAAAAGACAAAAGAAAGATTACCAAGAGCCACACGTAGGTCACATTTAACTTGCATGTGATTATGACTTTCTGAGCATGCGTAAAATGCCAATCGGTTTTCAGACTCAAATTTCCCTAGGAGGAAAAGAACAAATCTCAGTCATTCCCAAAGTGCAATTTTCTTTTGAGAAATGCCCCTTAAGGGAAGAAGGGACTGGAGTAAACTCTTACATTTTTTTTTTCTCTTGAGAGACCATGGCAGGAATGGAGTATGTCTAATTTAGTGAAAAGCAGGACTAGAAGTGATATGGTGGCAGTCTTCCAATACTTGAGGGGCTGCCCCAAAGAAGAGGAGGGTCAACCTATTCTGCAAAGCACCTGAAGGCAAGCGAAGGATGGAAACTCATCAAGGAGAGAAGCAACCTAGAACTAAGGTGGAATTTCCTGACTGTGAGAACAATTAACCAGTGGAACTACTTGCCATCAGAAATTGTGGGCACTCCATTACTGGAGATTTTAAAGAAGAAATTGACAACTATTTGTCTGAAATGTTATAGGGTTTCCTGCTTGGGGTTGGGTGGGGAAGGGGAGAGCAGGACTAGAAGATCTCCAAAGTCCCTTCCAACTCTGTTATTGTGTTATTATTCTGTTATCCTGCCGATGTTTAAAGAAAGCTGGGTTTTCTGAACTGAAGAGGGACAATGATTTCTCTTGCTGAGGATGCAGGAATTTAAAAAAAAAGTCATGCAGGGATTAATCCAGAGACAACTTACCACTGGACTCTAAAAATTGGGAAGGAACAAGAGAAACATTCCTTAACCTTTTAGTTTTATTAATTTTACTCTATTTAATTTGTCCAATGTATACACCACCCATCTCTCGAAATGACTTGGGGCAGTTTACAAGTAAATTCAAAAATTGCTCATCCACTTTGGATGCCAGTGACATATTGAGAATTCCCTGAAGTGAGCTTTAAACCATTCCTAATTAAAGCCAAACAGGTTTCTAGTCCTGTTTGAGATAGTAGACACCAAGTCTTCAGAGTTATTAGATACCAGTCTCTACATTTAGAACTTGAGATTACTGAAAGTGGAAGCCTTGCTTTCTACCATGCTCCCATTTACACGGATACTCAAGTTTCTAGTCCTCTTGAGGCAACACTCAAGGGTCACTCAGATTTCGTCTGCTTTCTTTTATCCAGATCAGCAAGGACGGGAATATTTATGTCAGGATATCTAATGGGGAAACGGTTTTATTGCCTTCTAAAGCAGCTTAAATTATGACGCCCTCAGCCTCTCAGTTTAGAAACGGCTAGTTGAGAGAAGGAAGTGACGTCACAAGTTAGCACATAAATGAGAAAAACACTACCGTAGACTAGAGACAATTAGAGCGGGAAGTTGAGTCTAGGCGTCTCTCTCTCTATGGCACGTCGGCTTCGAACCCACCCGGAGGGCGGGCGCAGGACTTGAAAATGGCGCGTTTCCGCCTCGGCCGGAAGTTGGACTGATGGAGCCCTTCCTTTCTTTATGGCCACCGCCCAAGAGCACTTCCCGTATTCGGGAGCGCCTGCTTCATCGGTCGGCTGGGACATGTAACGGTTGCCGTCGCTATGGAGACGCCCGGGACGAGGTAGCAGCCGGTCACTGCGCCTTGCGGGGATCCGTAGACGACGGTTGAGGGGTCGGGGGGTGGTGGGGGAGGAAAGCCGACTGATCTTTCCGTTACAGCTCCGCCTCCCTGGCCGCGGCGTGACGCCAGAGGGGCGGCACGACGCGTCTCCTCTGACGTCACCACTCTCTCTGACGTCACGGCCCTCTGATGGGGTGGGTTTTCAATAAGAAATGACCGGAGAGGAGGGGTGGAAATGTGGGACTACAGTCCCCATCACTCCAGGGGATAATGGAAACTAGGGTCTCTGCATCTGGGAGATGCCAGGATCCCGCTAGGACCTGGAATCATGATTTATTCAGGAATCATGATTTATTCAGGAATCATGATTTATTCGATCAGCCCAACTGAGTTTGCGGGATTAGCATGAATCCTAATCCGGTTGGCACAGTAGTTGGGCCTAATCATCATCATTGGCCAGCTTGGTAATTCCATGCGCTGTGCAAAATTAACCTCAGCATGGACTCACCCACCTCAGGAGGACTAGAAACTTAGCTTTTTATGCTAACTTTGGGCAGCTGGGTACCCAATGGCCCTGGTGTTTTTCCTGGCCCTTGGGCCAGGAAACTGCCAACGCGAACCAACATTTCAGTGCTGCCCCCTACACACATCCACCTCACTTGAAATGTGCCAATTGTGCAATTTCTCAAGTGCTGCTCTCCATCAATGGCTTCGAAATAACACTTTCCTCCAAACATTTGTCTTAGATCATTCTCTTTTAACAATCCCATAATCCCTTGCGGGGTGGAGTCTGGGCAACTGAATGGAGCTGAGTGTTTACTGGCCGGATGCCCTTCCTGTTGCCAGTGCGGAGTTTTGTTCAGCAGATAGATTCTCATTGTGCCAGAGAGAGAAATATCTGCCTCTAACCAGGATCGAACTCACAGCCTCCTGATTGTGAGACAAGAGCTCCACCGCTAGGCATCTAACATCTGTCTTAGATCCTCCAGCCAAATCTCGACTTCATTTTTTTTTTTTTTTACAAAAATTGAAAATGGATAGAGCTCTGCTCCCGAACAAAGGACCCTAAGGCCTTTCTGATTCCCCCAATTCCTTTCCTTCCTGCTGACTTAGCACACCCATGATGGACTGGCGCATTTCCACAAATATTTGCCTGAACCTCCACTTATATTTTTACTCTCTTTTTTCTTCATCTATTTTTCCTCTTTTTTTTTTGTCCATCTAGGGTTCTCCTTTCCCAGTCAGAAGAAGCACTGGCCTCTCCTTTGCCAAACGAAAGCATAAACTCTCCATTGCCAAACCTAACACCAAGACACCAAGAGCTGGTTGCCACGCCGTGTGGCCCTGTAAGTATCTGAACTTCACCAATCTTGTTAATTTAAATTAAAGTGGTTTGAGCCTTTGGACCTTGTGTGTGTAATATCTGGAGAGAAAGAACAGATGTACTTCTGACCTGAGGCACAGTAATCAACTCCTTTATGGCTTAATTTTACAAACATGGCATGTAGCAGCTGAGGGCACCTCCCTTAACAAACTTCAGAAAGCAAATTACTAGATGGACTTAATCAGGAAATCCCAGGATTGGGAGCTAAACAAGGGAGCTGAAGTCCAAATTGGAGAATTTTTTTTACGTTACTTGTACTTTTTATCGTTCTAGATCAAACGATGGTCCGAATTATCATCCCCTGTCAAGATCTACTTCTGTGTCACCATCCTTTCATTGTTGAGTGTCATTGGATTAACCATAGAGACCCTCTTCCAGCAGAAAAATGAAGATTTAACTGTGTCTCTCATCCAGATCATTGGCCTTGGTAATCAAACTATTGTCCTGACTGGCAAACCTTATAAACTAGAAAAATGGGAAAGGATGAGTTCTGATGGCACAAAAATGGTCTTTTTTAATATAAATTATATATATTTTGACAGACATCTAGACTGATCTAATTCTTGCATAAAAGTCAAGAAGAAAATTGAGTCTTTCTAAAAAACTAAAGTTTAATTTAATCTGCTTTATATTTGGCTATAGTTGTGTAGACCCCAATTTGCTAGATCTGTTCATCCTACTTTTGATACAAGAATCAGGTTTTAATCCTGTCAGTTCCTAGAACAGTGCAATATTCACTGCAGGCAATAGGTGGCATTGCTGCCCCAACTTTTATAGGAATCCTCTCAAAGGTTTCTGCCACTTGAATCCTGCCCTCAGCAAGAGTTTCCACTTTGTATTTTGGCATTTTATGGATCCAAAGACAGAGACAGATCTTTGAATGGCCAGGAACAGTTTTCAAGAAAAACCCAAAATTTGGGCCTGGTGTCCCTCCAGAATCTTCTTATCTTTGGCCATAGAAAGTAAATATTTCTTGTCTTTAATCCCTCCCTAGTTTATACGATGTAAGGGTTGGATTTGTCCATAGCACTAAAGTAAATCAACCCCATCATGGTTCAGTATCTGAATCCATCCTGCTTGGTCTGATTCAAACCACAGTTAAAACGAACCATGGCTTGCCCAGCCACTCACCAAGGCAGTAGCACAGGAAAACTGGCCACTGTTAGCTAATTTTATCAGTAACTTTCCTTTGTAGATTTGCTTTTCGCCACTTGGGGGGGTTACTGCCAGTTGCTTTGGTCCTTGAGAAAGGCAAACGGTGAATCTAAAGAGCGTCTTCAAATTAATCTTTCAGATTGGATGGATCTGCCCATCCAGAGAGCAGGTGCTCCCTTTTGCTTTATCCGTTTTAAAGGAGGCAAGGTTCCGGCCCTCATTGAAAACAGGGAGGGCAGATCCAAACCCAGAACCCATCTCAGGGGTTCTGCTTTCCACACACCCATTGGGAAATTTCTCCTACCCCTCTTCGCTGGCTGCTTGAGAACCTGTCCCCTCTTTTGTGGCAGTTTTCTGCATCTATTACGTCAGCCGGGGAATCCTGCAGGAGAATCGACAGGAGCTGGTCGTCTTTGTGCTCTCTATCGCTTTGGTCATGCTCCGCTCCGTGATCAACTTCACCGTTCTGCCCGCCAAGCAGAAGCCGGAGTTGCTGGTGAGCGGCTGGCTGGAGAACTTATTCCAAGGCCGGCGATGGCGAGGAGGGGAGGATCGGGGCCCTCCGGTGGGCGAAGTGGGGTGTGGGGGGGTCCCCTTTCTAGTCCCCCTCGTTCCCCTCTTCCACCAGGCTCGCTTCGTCCTGATCCTTTTGGTGGGGGCCTTTGACGTCTGCTGCGCCGTGATCTTGATCCAGAGAGAGAGCCGGATGGCCTTCCGAGTGGGCGGCGCCTTGGAGAGCCTCCAAACCCAGTACTTCATGCTGAACCTCTGCTTTTCCATGCTGACCTTTGACCTCCAGGCTCAGGTAATTCCTGGCACCAAGCCACGTTCCGGTTTTGAGTCCTCGGCCTGTCCGTCACGGATGTACTCTTTTCTGCCACCACAGACCCAACAACGGACGAGCATTTGAGTGGGAAAGAGACCTGCAGCTGTGACCTCCTCGCCAATTGTTCTATTCCAGTGGTGGCTAACCTTTTGGGGCTCCTGTGCCAAAAATTGTGCGTGCGCTTGCATGCTCGCCCTCGTGTGCCAGCACCCAGAAGGCAATGCGCGCCCCTCCCACGCCCCCTACGCACGCGCGCGTAATAACCACCCACCCCCTTACCTGCACTGCGCCTCACAGCTGATTTTCGGCCAGCTATCGGCCTCCCAGAGGCTTGAGGAAGGCTTCGGCAGGCCGAAAACTAGCCCCATTCCGGTATTTTCAGAAAAACAGGAAGTGATGAACCAGGGCTAGTTTTTGGCCTGCAAAGCCTGCAGAAGCCTTCCTGAAGCCTTTGGGAGGCTGCAAAAGGCCTCACACTGGCCGAAAATCAGCTGTGAGGCACGTGCATGCCCAGTGAGGTAAGTTTGCCTGCAGCTTGCGTGCCGGCACAAATGGCTCTGCGTGCCACTTGTGGCACGGGTGCCATAGGTTCGCCATCACGGTTCTGTTCTATTTCCCAGCTCTGCTTGTCTGTCCTCCTGCTGACCTCAGCCCGGGAGATTTCAAATCTGCACAGCGTGTTCCTGGCTGCTGGGATTTGCTGGGCTGTTCTGAAGGTAGCTTGTGGCATCACCGCAGTGAGTATTTTCAATAATGCTTGCCAGGTGGGCGGGAGAGAAACAGAAATTTTCTTTCAGTTGCTTTCCTATCGTGTAGAATTTGGGGGCTGTCCAGCTCTGCTAATGGCTGTTTTTAACTCCCTACGCGCTAATTCTCCCCATCTACAGTATTTATGGAGAACCATATAGCTCAGGGGTCCTCAAACTTGGCAACTTTTAAGGCTTGTGGACTTCAACTCCCAGAATTCCTCAGCCAGCTGTGCGTTGGAAGTCCACAAGCCTTCAAGTTGCCAAGTTTGGAGACCTCTGGTTTAGCTCTTCCTTCTTCCAAAGACAACGTCTGCTACTGTATTTTGATTTTTTTTCTTAGCTAAAACTGACGTGCTACACTTATTTTGCAACCGTCAGCCTTCATCACTCCGTGCCTTTTGTTTTTTGCTTTGTTTCCCCCCCCCAGATCTTAAAAGAGTTAAAACCTCTCGCCTGGATTTTTGTGATTCAGAATTTACCCGAAGTGGCTTATCTGGCATACCTTCTGTACGCGGTAAGTCTTGCCAAACTGTTTGCTGATCTCAGGAGGATAAGGGGGAATTTCTTGCAGCCTTGGGAAAGAAGGAAGTTGAAAGGATGGCAGCCAACTTGTACCCCCCGTTTCCTGAAATGGAATTGTGGAGCCCGAAGAAACGAGAAAATGCAAGTTCCCAGAGCGTATCACTTCTTTTAAAAGTACCCAGCATGATAAAATATCTTTTTATTGTATATATGGGTCTTTTTATATGTTCGCCGCCCTGAGTCCCTCGGGAGAAGGGCGGCATACAAGTCTAATAAAATAATAATAAAAGGCAGGGAATTGGTTCATAAGGCTGGTGAGGAAACAACAACAAAAAAGCAGTTGTCCGTTTTGGAATTTGCAGGCATCCCCTTGTTTGTACGATAGATTACGACAAAAGCTTGGTCTCCATCCACCATGTTCAGAACTCAGACCTACATTCCTTCCTATCCGAGGACATCCAACCATAGGGCCAATTCAGACATGCTTTTATGAACCAGCGAATCCAACTGCGGCCAACCAACTTGGTGTCTTGTCACAGTGATTTGTTAAAGCCGTTGGTGTTTTTCTGCATACTTTGTGGCTCTAGATGTTGGTTTGTTAGCTCTGTTGTTAAGTGGAAACCAGTCACTTTCTAGTCAGTTCTTTAAAGTGCAACCTTGCCCTCTCTTTCCTTTCTCTAGAGAGAGAAGCACCAAAGCTAAACATTTCTCTGAACGCCACAGTCACCCCCTTCGGTGATTTGTGTCACAGCCCCGTTGTCTAAAGCGATCCTCGCAACTTTTAAGATGCGTGGCCTTCCATTTTCCAGACTTCTGGGAATTTGAAGTCCACACGTTTTAAGAGTTTCTAAAGTTGAGAAACCGCTGATCTTAAAAAAATAAAATAAAAATGCCCATAGGTCGAGCTAACTTGGACAGCTTTCCAAATGCCAGCTGAAGCTCCCTTAGGGAGCAGCCGTTGTCAGGCCCTCAAGGTTAGAAAAAAAAAACCCACAAGATTTTTTGAGGCCTTGCAAAGCCCTTTTATCGTCAAACCCTTCTGGAATGTTTCTCCTAGTCACTGCAGAAAAACCACCAGCCTTGAACAAAACAATCACATTCTTTCAAAAAATAATAAAAGAGAGAGAATCTTTCAGCAGCCCTCAACAGTAGGATTAAGCAGAGGGAGATAGACAGCAACTTTCTTTCTTCCTTCCTTTCTTCCTTTCTTTCTTCTTTCTTCTTCTTCTTCTTCTTCCTTCTTCTTCTTCCTTCCTCCTCCTCCTCCTCCTTCTTTCCTTCCCTCCTCTCTCCTTCCTTTCCTTTCCTTCTTTCCTTTCCTTCTTTCCCTTCCCTTCTTCCTTCCTTTCTTTCCTTTCCTTCTTTTCCTTTCCTCTCCGGCAAAACCTTGCAAAACTTTGGATGGGCAAAATCTCCCAATTAGACCTCAGAATACCCATGGATCTCAATTTTCCGATCCAAGAGAGCGCACTCTGATCCCAGAGCATTGTCTTTTCCCTTCATCTCACAACATCCCTGCAAAGTAGATGGCGTGGAGAGATTAGGCCACGTAGAGTCAAAGCACCACTTTGGCAATCCACCAACAAACCAGGATCAAAAGAAACAGTGGCTTAGTGTGTATTGTGTGTATGAGTTTCCCAGCTTGCGGCCGCCAACTTTGGCTGGTTAAATTTTGCTGCTGGCGAGGAGCGAGCTGTGGGTCTGCGGTGGGATGCACTTATATGCAGCCAGGTGTGAATTTCATTCCATTTTGTCTCCAAGGATTAATTGTTTTACAGTTACAAATGTATTTATCCATTTTATTTCTCCACCTCCAGGTGATAACAGAATGGGGCCAAGGGAATTCTTATGCCTTGGAAGCTGCCATCATCACCTGCTCCTGCATTTCAGTGATGATCAAAAGCGTCCTGTTTTGGGCATTGTTTCACGTCTATCAGAGTTTTGGGCAAGGCCTGAGAGAGAGGAGTGAGTATTGGAGGCAGAGGAACTGTTTCTGGGAGTAACTTCACTGCAGAGCGGGCTGGGTCTCTTCAGCGTGGGGTTCCTCAGGGGTTGGTCCTCTCTCCCCTCCTGTTCAACATCTATATGAAGCCGCTGGGTGAGATTATCCGTGGTTTTGGGGTGAGGTTTCATCAGTATGCTGATGATACCCAGCTGTATATCTCCACCCCAAACCAAATCAGTGATGCCCTCTCCGTGATGACCCGATGTCTGGATGCGGTACGGATCTGGATGGGCAGGAACGGACTACAGCTCAACCCAGCTAAGACTGAGTGGTTGTGCGTGCAGGCATCTTGGCCCAGTCAGTTGATTCCATCTTTGGTCATAGGGGGAGAGGTGTTGCCCCCTGTGGACAGGGCTTGGAACCTGGGAGTCCTCCTGGATTCATGGCTTAGTTTGGAGGAGCAGGTGGGGGCCGTGACCAGGGGGGCTTTTGCCCAGGTCCGACTGGTTCGCCAGCTGCGCCCGTATCTGGACCGAGATGCCCTTCGCACGATCACTCATGCACTTGTGACGTCCCGACTGGACTACTGCAACGCCCTCTATCTAGGACTGCCCTTGCATACCATCTGGAGGCTTCAGCTGGTGTAGAATCGGCTGCTGGGTTGTGATGGGAGTTTCCGATACTCCCATGTTACACCCCTCCTGCGCGAGCTGCATTGGTTACGTTGCCCTGAGATTCAAGGTGTTGGTGTTAACATTCAAAGTCCTTTACGATTTGGGTCCGGGTTACTTGCGGAAGCGTCTCCTGCCAATATCAAACACCGATCGCCCTGTGTGTGCACAGACGGGGACTCTCGGGTGCCGTCGGCTAGACAATGTTGGCTGGCGGTGCCCCGGGGAAGGGCCTATTCTGTTGCAGCCTCCGCCCTGTGGAACCAACTCCCTCTGGAGCTCCAGTTGGCTCCTGATCTCCGCTCCTTCCACCGCGATCTGAAGACCTGGTTGTTTGAACAGGCCGGGCTGGACTGACCTCCTGGGGGTTTTTAAATTATTTTAATGGTTCTTAGTGATTGGGCTTGTTCGATTTAATCTTTTTAAAAATATTTATTGTTGAATTATTGTGTTTTAATTGTGAGCCGCCCCGAGTCCTCGTGGAGAGGGGGCGGCATACAAGTCCAATTATTAAAACAAAACAAAAAAACGTACAGCTGGCCATGGGGATTGAGAACAAGGCACCCCGGCTAAGGCAAATTCCTTTTTCAAATCCCCTACTAGACCGATTCATCAGGGACGCGGTGGCTCAGTGGCCAAGACGCAGAGCTTGTCGATCAGAAAGGTCGGCTGTTCGGCGGTTCGACTCCTTAGCGCCACCGGAGTGAGCTCCCGTTTTCTTGTCTCAGGAGCTTCTGCCAACCTAGCAGTTCAAAAGCATGTAAAAAAATGCAAGTAGAAAAATAGGGACCACTATTTTGGTGGGAAGGGAACAGCAGTCCTTCTCCAGCGCTTCAGACAGCGGCGCTTTTCAGTCCTTGCAGCCACATGACCACGAGGACGCTTCAGACAGCGATGGCTCTTCGGCAAGTTGGGAAAATCTTGATTTTTCTGCCCACCCCACCCCAGTTGAACTCTGGAATCTGATGAGACTGGACCAAGGAGACCTTTGCTCCACTTTCTGGGATTCCATGCTGCCTCGCTGGTTCTCCGGGATCCATCCCGCCAGCCTTCCTCAACGCAGGAAAGCCAACGAAACCACGCATCGTCTCAATTCTCCCAAAGGAACTTAAGATGTAGCTTGCTACTGCGAGTGGCCTTTCTCGTGCTGTGGGGAGGGATGTCTGGTGTTTGCTCCCCTGGCTGTATTGTAACCCCATTATTTATTTAATTTTTTTTACTTAATTTGGGCCCTGCAATGGTTGGCATGTCTGAACTTGACCGAAGGGGCAGATTTCGGTTGCCAAATTGCAAAGCAAATCCGCGGGCTGCAGCCGTCGTTCCAATAAAAACACAACCCCTCTTTCTCACCCTAAAAGAGCCTCAGGCCCAGCTTGCCTGGCCTGAACTCTCCCGATCCAGTTTGACACCAGAAAACCAGCTTCTCTTCCATCGCTTCTGGTTCACTGCACTCTCTTACTGCCTGTTTTTCACGCTTCCAAGGTTGCAGGAGAGGAGTTTTCCTTCCAGTTACAAGGATTGCTTCGGATCCTGCAAACCTGGAGGGGAAGCATCCCTGCCCTTTCTGGTGCGGTGCCAGAAAAGCAAAGAAGAAGCGCACGGGTTGCCCTCCATTTTGCACACACCCCTTTCCTTTTGTAAAAAAAAAAAAGGCACGAGATTTTGTCCCAACTGAAGAATTTCGGGGCCAGGACCCACTGAAGGCAGGATAGAATGAATGGTAAACCGTTTGCCTAAAATTGTCCCATCTGTGTTGCACCAACTGAGCCCTTGCAAGGGGCAGCTTCTCCATCTAAATCAGACCCAGGTGAGTTTCTCTTTCAAACCTTTGGCTCTAACCGTAGGGTCCCCCAGCTAAAAGCTTCCTTCGGTCAATGTTAGCATGGCTGATTCTTGCTGACTCCAGAGAGCTCTGTTTTTAAAAATTTCAAAAAGGTTTGGTCCTATTTTTTCAAAACACTCCCCAGTGATGTGAATATCTTAACTGAGCTTATTCTTCATAACAAAGTGATTTTTTTCTAATAAAACCCAGTATTTCATACTCTAATCATAATGCTTTATTTAAATAAATAAATTTTTTTAAAAAAAATTGTTACTGGCCTTGTATTTTTCAATAAAGGATTAATGGCACGATTGTGTTTTGTAATTTTTGTTTTTTGACCTCGTCTTCTCCAGACAGAAAAGTTTGCTCTTCAAATAAACATTTGCAGGAACTGGCTACCAATTCCTGCAAATGTTTATTTTTTCATTCTCTAGTGAAAAAAAGGGACTGGGGGGCGACATGATAGCCATGTTCCAATATTTGAGGGGCTGCCACAAAGAAGAAGGGGTCGAGCTATCTTCCAAAGCGCAAAAAGGCAAGACAAGAAACAACAGATGGAAATTAAGCAAGGAGAGATGCAATCTAGAACTAAGAAATTTCCTGACAGTGAGAACAATTTATCAGTGGAACAACTGGCCTTCAGAAGTTGTGAACGCTCCAACACTGGAGGCTAGAGACTGGACATCTATTTTGTCTGGAATGGTATAGGGTCCCCTGCTTGGGCAGGGGGCTGGACTAGAAGACCTCAAAGGTCCCTTCCAATTCTATTACTCCTAAAAAAAACCCTTGCAACAACTTGGTTCAACTTGCACTAAAGAGACCACACCTGCGTTTCTTAACCTCTCGTGCCAACCCTGATGTTTCCTATGGCAAGTTGACATTTCCCCCATTTATGAACAGCCTGCCCTTTTCATAATTCCCTGCTGATTTATAACTCAATACTTATTTGCTCCATCGAATGGCTCTTGCTAAAAAAAAAACCCACAATAGGCTAAGTGGAAAAATGTTACCCCTTTTCCTAGGGCTCTGCTCTAGGGAAAACAAGTTTGTTATTTATTTACCGGTCACTCATTTACTTTGCTGTTCTTCCCTGGGTTATCGCGGGATCAATGGCTCCAGCCAGATGTTTCTGTTTTCCAGATGCAAGTGTTGGGATGCTTATAATAATCACATGCTTGTGATAAGTTATTTACCGTTGGGGGCTTAATCCCACTCTGCAGTTTTACGACAACCTCCCTTATAATCAACAGGACAGACACAGGACAGATAAAGACTTCAGAGGATAATTAGGACTGCAGAAAAAAACAATGACTACCAACCTGCCTTCCATGGAGGACCTGTATCCTGCACGAGTCAAAAAGAGGGCTGGGAAAATATCTACAGACCCCTCACATCCCAGACATAAAGTGTTTCAAGTCCTTCCCTCAAAACAACACCATAGAGCACTGCACACCAGAACAACTGGACACAAGGGCAGTTTTTCCCGAATGCCATCCCTCTGCTCAACAACTAATTCCCTCAACACTGTCCAACTATTTACTAAGACTGCACTATTATTACTATTAATCTTCTCATCACTCCACTATCCTCTCCCACTTGTGACTGTAAATTTGTCGCTTGTATTTTATATTGACTGTTGTACCTGGTGATTCTTGATGAATGTATCTTTTCTTTTATGTATACTGAGAGTATTTGCACCAAGACAAATTCCTTGTGTGTCCAATCACACTTGGCCAATAAAGAATTCTATTCTATTGTATTCTATTGTATTGTATTGTATTGTATTGTATTCTATTCTATTCTATTCATCTATCTACAATCTCTCTCATCTATCTATCTATCTATCTATCTATCTATCTATCTATCTATCTATCTATCTATCTATCTCAGAGAAAAACCAAATTTTTGACTAAACCTTCAGCCCAACTGTTTGAAGAACCATTCTTTTTCTCAAAAAACCCCCAAAACACCCTGATCCGGTATCTCTTTTGCCTTCCCGCTAATCCTCTCCATGTCAATGGGTTTGGGTTGCTTTCTACCCGTTGATGCTATCACATGATCCTTGGGAAAAGGAAAAAAAAAACCACCATCAAGATTTATTTGAAAAGGTCTGGAAAATAGTTCCGCTCTCGGCGATATCGTACAAGTTTTCAAAGTATGAAACAATAAGAAACGCCTCTCTCTTCGCAAGGAACTTTGGAATCCCAGTAAGAAGAATGACCGTGCGGTTAAAAAAGTCCATTTATAAATCTGCCAGTGGGCAACCATCAAATTGGAGCCAGCCCTATCACTTTTATTTGCCATCACCTGTCTAGGCCACCTCAACATTATCTTCCTCATTAGAGCATGGCCAGAAAAAATATCTGGAGAAACGAACAGGGCCAACGAGGAAGATGTTCTTCAACGGGGTGGTGAGCACAGCACAAAACATTGTGGGCCATTCCCTGACACCACTAGATGACCTTGCTGGGGCTTGCTGCCTTAGAAGAGGGAGGAAAATCCTCAGGGATTACTCACACCCTGGTCAGCACTTCTTCATTCTCCTACCATCAGGTAGGAGATAAGCTATAGCCAGCACCAACAGGCTGAAGAAGTGTTTCTACCCGTGGGCTGTCAGACTCCTGAATGGAAAATAGCTTTCATGTCAACATAGTAGGATAGACTTGCGGGGCCGGCGCGTTGTGCAATGTGTAATAAGACTGGGACTGGGTTAGGGACTTCTGTCCTCACTGTGAGTTGTGTTGAGGGGTGGGTTTTACTCAGACAATAAAGGTAATAATAATCAAGACAGCTGTCTCCACATTCAAGATCTTCCAAGAATTTGAGAGCTCTTCCAAAAAACCCTTTGGTTTGGCGACCTATCAAACCCAGAAGGTCCTGATGCGCGCTCGGATGTTGCCTCCTTCACGTTCACACACACCCAATGTTCTTTCTGAATGTTTGCTTTTGGCATGTCTTTGGACATGTCCCGTCCTCGCCCTACTGCAGAGTGACACCTTCCAAAACTGCCCGTTTGGAAACTCTCTTGGGGTGGAGTTGCCGTGCCAAGAGAGAGTGGAAGTGGAGCATTTAAGCAACACAGGAAGGAAACCGGTTGAAAAGCCATCAGCAAAATCTTTAACAGAGGTAACCCTGCAGGGAATTGACACCAACGGAAGTGTGCCGAGTGAAGTGGTGCCCCCATTCAGGGTAGGAACCTGACTTTTAACAATCCTGGTTTGTTATCCCTTCAGCCTTTGTTGTTCTGCCTGAAAACTGGTGGCAAGAGACAGAAAAAGACCAAACACAGGGCTGGAGATCCTGGGAATTCTTAATACGGAAGAGAACAGGCTCAAACACGGTCCCGTAAAACGCACAGCTTTTGGGCTGAACATTGAATTTTCCAATGAAGGGTGAACGGAGGGCAGCTGCAATCCGATATTCAGATTTCAGGCCATGACATGGTCAAGCCTGACAGGGTTTTCTTGTCTTAACTTCCTCCAAGCCCAAAATACGTATGAATAAAGAGGTGAGGAAGTTTGCTCAGGACTGGCCCAGCGAAAGAACAGCTCCAGAAGTATTGAAAAATGGTTTTGAATTAGTGGGAGGACGTAATTATAAGCTCGCTGGCGATTATATACAACCTTTAAAAAAAACAGCTGGGTTTCCACCCCCATTGAACCCTGGAAGAAATATAGGACTAGCTAGAAAAAGAATGTTTCTTTTAAAGATGATTTTTAAAAAATGGTCAACTTATGAAAAAAAATAAACAGCCACCTTTCTTAAATAAGGCTCATTTTATCTCTCATTTCATTGGCAATGAGGTTTGTTTTGTTTCCATTGGGCTTTCAATAAATCCTTTTAGCTGAGTCAAGAAATCTGTACAAATCTGTGAAATCTTGATACGTTATCAAGAGGTCTGGCCCTTTTTTTCTCTCTCCTTAATTATTGCTTATTAAGAAGAAAACCCAACTAGCAAGTTTCTATTCCGTACAACTGTGGTTTAAATTCTGCTAAGCAAAATACTCATTTCTGCTCTTTGTCTCGCCTGGAAAGAAATTACTTCCAACTATCTTGCCAAGTGTTTTCAGCGAGGAATTCCTTAACTCTATATGCGTTTTGTTCGAATTGCGGCAAACTGTGTCGTATTTTGAAAAGGCTAGCAAGGTCTCTGATTTTACGGTTCTAAATGAAAAAGCCGTACTTCTGCAGTCTGGATACCAAGACTACCATTCACCTGGCCAGCTAAAATATCTGGGATTTGAAGTGGGGAGCGGGGAGGAAGGACAATATAAATTCTTGAAAATTCAAACAAACACAGTGGGGCAGCTTTCTGACTGGCCAGTGCAATTTGGGATGGGTGACAGCTCAAGTGTTTTACTCCGCAAGCAACACATTAAAAAAAATTTTTTTTAATCCCACTAAGCAAACTGAATAAGCTCGTGATGCTAGAATGGACAACACTCAGCATCCAATGAATTGGAGAGGTTTTCTGTCCATAGGGGAAAGAACAGGACTACTGCAGAGGTGAAAGGGATTTTACACAAGACTAAGCACATTGTTAAAAAATAAATAAATAAATCAGAAACATTTTCACACAAGGGCAACAGTCCCTGATCAAATCTCAGTAAATTTCTATGGTGGGGGAAAAGAAAGCTATTTCTTTTCCATCAAATTTAGATGCCTGAATGAAGTCAATATCGTGACAAAAAAAAAGAATTCTAAATAACTTATGCTCTTACTTCCACCAGACAGAGTGATCAAGGGAGCAAGCAGCTAACCCATTTAAAAATAATAATAATAATAATCACTTTAAGGATTCCTGCCTTCAAAAATAACCAAACACGAGAATAGCAAACTCCTTTCCTGCAAGGAAAAAAAATCATATATATATATTTCTTTCGAAATCAGGGTTCTGATGATCAATTCTCTGGAACTGTGGGAATGGTCTCTTTTGTCCTATCCTGGGACACCCTGAACGAAAACAAAAGCAGAGTTTGGATACAGGTGGAGAATTTCAAAAGTATGGATGTTCCCCATTCTTGAAAAAATCCCCTTTATTATTTATCTCTGTAAAAGCCATCTCTTTATCTTTCTCCCCATATTCATGAGATAGAAACTTAGACAATAACAAGAGAAGATAATATAACAATAGGGGGGAAAAGGACACACAGTATGTTTGAAGACAATTGAAAAATACGAAGGATTTCTCTCCGCCCCAACTTCAGCTGGATATTCTTGCAGTGGCTTGACCTTGAAGAGATCTCGGTATCCTCCATTCCATCAGCAACAGCTTCATACTCCTTAGGACTTAAAACCTATTGAAGGCATCCTTGTCTCAAACAGCTTTAGCCCTGGGTGGCCCAGAAGGAAACAGCTCAGCAACACTGGATTCTCAGAGAGCAGGTGCCAAAAGGATAGGAATTTTTCCCTTATTTCCGTGCCTGGCAGAATTTCACAGGATTGTCCTCAGCTGTTAAATCAGGATTTCTACTCTCCATCCGTTTTTTTTGGTTTTGACCATGACAATGTTTGGCCATGTCAAGTCTCTTGAAGGAGCAAATTGCAGGAATCCTGACCACAGAAAAAGTTGAGTTGTTGGAAGAATGTCTGCAAAAGAGTTTTTTTCCCCTCTTTCTGACTTTCCTTTTTTCGGACCGTGGTGGAGTTTTCAACCCCGCCGTAACTCAAAGTATGGATCTGGAGCAGCGTGTCGGAATTATTTCAGGTGCCAAGAATTCTCACAAGAGAGCAAAGGACAGTCTTCAAAGGGAAGGCTGCACTTGCTGGTTTGTTTGTTGGTTTGTTACATCCGAAAGAGACTGAAGAAAAAAAACTACTTTGGAAGACGCCGAAAGCGGGTTAAAAAAACAACAACGGGAGTCCAGCTTGCCTTGGTCCCTTCAAGGACAGACGGATCACACAAGACAGATAGAAAAAAGAGGCTCACTGAAACACAAAATGGGAAAAGGGGTTCTAAGAAGCCACTGGGGGGGAAAGACCCCAAAACACGCCTTTCTTTTTTTTGTAAACTGAAGAAAGAAGAGAAAGGAAGAAAGGGGCAGATGCGGTAAGGAGAAGTTTTAGCGGTGGCAAATTTGCCGAATGGATAAGAGGCTGTTTATATGCCGGTCTCCCCCCCCCACCCCTCTCGCTACGGCCCTTGGGAATCGTGGGTGGATTTGCCAATATTTGGGAACCGACTGAGCAAATGCCGTTCCTTTGAAGACGGCTTCCCTTGCTGCTGGACGTGAAATTGGTTGCTGGGAAGGCAACACGGCGTGTTTTTCACAAAGTTGCTGCTTTCTTTCCGTGGCCCAGGTTAAGCCGATGTTGTGCCTGTCCCTCTTCTCTCCAGGGTTGATTTAACAAGGTAGGAAACTAACAGCACAGCTGCTCATCAGTAGGGCAGACTGATATGAGGTACGCTGCTACCTCTATATATATCTATATATCTAAATATATAGTATGTGTGTGTAGATATCTATCTATCTCTATCTTTCTGTCTGTCTGTCTGTTTGTCTGTCTATCTATCTGTCTGTCAGGACTCAATGTCAACTAAAAAGATACTCCTTTGGTCTTTATATATATATGTATATATGTGTGTGTGTGTGTGTCTGTCTGTCTGTCTGTCTGTATGAATATATCCACATCTATCTATCTATCTATCTATCTGTCTGTCTGTCTGTCCGTCCGTCCATCCATCCATCCATCCATCCATCCATCCATCCATCCATCCATCCATCCATTTGTCTGTCAGGACTCAATGTCAACTAAAAAGATACTCCTTTGGTCTTTATATATATATATGTATATATATGTGTGTGTGTGTGTGTCTATCTGTCTGTGTGTGAATATATCCACATCTATCTATCTATCTATCTATCTATCTATCTATCATCAATCATCTATCACTTTCTATTTATCTACATATATCTATATATCTACATCTATATAACTGTATATCCATATAGATATATATCCATATCCATATCTATATATTTATGTACCCATATATCCCTCTCTCTCCCTCCCCTCTATATATAAATTTCCATTTATATTATATATCCATATATCCATATATCCATTTATATATCTATATATAGCCATATATCCGTAGAGATATAGAGATAGATAGATAGATATAAAGAGAGAGAGAGAGAGAGGGAGAGATGGATATATATGGATAAGGGGAAAGTTACTCCCAAAGGCTATAGACTTCAAATACTTATAGACTAGGAGAGTTCCATTTTGTTCTCTCTTCTTCCGATGCGTACCCGACACTCAAAATTCTTCCTCCTCGTCGATGGCAAAGTGATTTTGCTTCTTCCTAACGTTCCAGTGTAAACACTCAGCCAGGCTTTCGAACCAGTCACTGACGGGATCTTGGAAGCAGATCGAAGGGAGAGGGTAGCAGGAGGTTGTGATGCTGATGCTAGAGGGAAGCCAAGAAGGGTGGCCAGTTAAAGACCAAGCCAGCTGGAAACAGCCTTGCTCCCAAACGTTTTGGTCTCCCCAAATATTTGCATTGCTTCGAACTGAGCAGTTGCTTGGGGTTTGAATCAGAGTGGCGTCTTTAAGGCCAAAGAACCAGTTTTGAATGCCCACCCCTTGTTCCTTTCTACCCCTGTATTTTTTGGCATTTCTTGCTTGCTTAGGGAAAAGCCCTTTCTTTGGCCAAATTGGGGTTCATTCAGACACCCTCACCTGTCCCCATGGCAGATCTCCTGCCTCTTCCTCCCGTCAAAGGAAACCCACGCGGTATTCCTGGCATCCGGAGACAGCATGATCTGGGATTGAAAGAGAGGAGAAAAAAACAAGACACATGATTTCCAAGTTTAGATTCTGTGATGGAAAAATATTTCTGAGCGAAAGAAGAGCTCCTAGACAAGATGGTGATACACTGTGTTACCCAAATTTCCCAGCCGGTTTCAAGATGCGTGGACTTCAACTCCCAGAATTCCCCAGCCAGTTTTCAGACGCGTGGACTTCAACTCAAAAATCAACTTCAAAAATCAGGTGGACTTTTTTGTTCCGCCGTATCTCCTTCATTGGGCCAGCTACAGCCCCAAAGGCGGGTTAGTCTGAACCAAACCAACTGTTGGCTATTTCAGTTAGTGACTTGTGCGCTTGGTTTTACGGTTTAATGTGAGGGAGGAAGGCGGCCTGTTTGTTTCATTCGTGGTTTAAGGGACTATCTCAACTCATAAAACATTCCTATGCCTGTTTTAGTAGTTGCCATTAAGAAAAAGGGGAGAGGAAGGAAATCTGGAAGAGCAGTGCAGCAGCTTGAAAGCGGAAGTACATTCCAACTCTTTATCTTTAAAAGATCGTAACTAAACTACCAGAGCTTTTGCCTGCAAATATATTTAATTGGAGAATGTGATTGATGACACCCAGCCCGTGAAGGTGCTCAGTTGGAGATTCTGATTTATGACACACCCAGGTGGGAGCAGGGAATCAGGGTCACAGGGGACTGTAGGCCAGAGTTGGCTTCATACAGGGCAGTGTCAGTATGTTGCCTCTAATGAATCCTTTGAAGTTTTTTGAAGTTTGGCTCGGGAATCATGATTCAATTAGGGTGATTGCTGGAATCCTGACAGACGGAAGGCAAAGCCAGAAAAATTACAATTGTAATTAAGCCCATATTTCAGTTGTAAGCCATCAGGATCGTTAAGCAGGGGGCCACGTCTCATTTAACGACTTCTTTTTTTGCAGGCAGCCATTAAACGAACACTGCCACTTAGCCTGCTCACCTCCTACTCTCGAGCATCTCTGGCTGAGCACAGGAGTTGGGTCTGCCTGTTCAAACCAGCCCTGAAACACAAGGTTTCTCTTTTAGGGCAACCAATTAAGGCGACCTACCTTCAGGTCCACTCCAGCTGGGACGACGATGGGCCGGAAGGACAGGGAATGAGGGCAGATGGGGGTAATCATGATGGCGGGGACATTCGGATGGATCATGGACGCGCCCGCAGCAGCTGCGTATGCCGTGCTGCCAGTCGGCGTGGAGACAATGACGCCTAGTGGAAAGAAATGAGCACTGTTTATCTTAAGCACAACGGGAAGGGGCAACTAGTGTGTTATGGCCTGTTGGCTGCCAGACCCTCCAGCAGTCAAATCAGAGGAGGAGGAGGAGGAGACGTGGGAGTCAGGGTCAGCCTCAAGGCAACCTGAGAGCTCCGAGGGGGAAGAGGGAATGGAGCTGCCAGAGAGACAGAGGTAGAGCCTGGGCCGTCTGTCAGCCCTCAGATCGAGAGTCAACAGCCCCCAGGTCTGGCTGATGAGGAAGAGGAGGAATTGCCGGGCCCAGTGCCTGACATGCATTTGCACAGAAGGCAGAGGAGAGGAGAGCAGTGGAAATCTATGGGCCGGTCCTTGGGACGGAAGAGCCACCGCGGCTAGCAAAGCCCCACCCTTGCTCTGGGGATAAAAAGCAGGGGGTGGAGATGAATAGATATGGCAGACAACTATTCATCTTCCAGACGGACGGACTTGTTAGCCTGAGGTGAGAGAGAAACTTTTTTTTGCTGTGGCTGCTGGTGCTCCTAATAAAGGAATCGTTGAGTTAACTTCAGAGGGTTTGCTGTGTTTGGGGCGCTGGGTCAGAACATAGTGACCCACCAGCTCTGTAGGCTTACCATCGCCTTGTACAGTGGTGATAAGGTGACCATCAAGGAAGACATCCACGTTGGAAAGGTAAGAGGAAGGGCCTCGGTCCACGACCACTTCATTCAAGACCTGAAATACAGACAAAGGATATTACAAGTGAAATGCATCAACTTGGCCTAAGGCAATGTTTTCAACTTTGGCCCCTTTAAGATAAGGAGTACTTCAGCCCCAGGCACAGTCTTAAAGGGACCAAGGTTGAAAAAACACCGGTGCAAAGGACTCTGGGGTGTATGTGTGTGGGTCTAGGTTAGAACCAATTCAACAATGAACATTTCATTTGAAGAATCTCGGTCTCGTCAATTTCATGCTGAATGATATTGAGAAAGGAAGGAAGGGAAAAAGATGACCATCATTCACTTGGCTGAGTAAGGCGGCTATGGAAATGGAAAATAATAAAAATAAGATAGATAAGATTTTTTTTTTTTAACATGACGCCATAATCCCTTGCAGAGTGGAGTTGGGGAAACTGAATGGAGCTGAGTGTTTACTGGCCGGATGCCCTTCCTATCGCCAATGAGGAGTTCAAAGGAGATATATTCTCATTGTGCCCAGAGAGAGAAATATCTCCCTCCACCTCGGATTGAACTCACAGCCTCCTGATTGTGAGGCAAGAGCTCCACCTCTAGGCCACCGCACCACTCATAAGATAAGATAATGCAATAAATGAAATAAAAATAAGAATAACATCCCAGGGATACCCACCAGATATTGAGTTGCTTGCTTAAACATTTCTTTTTCCAGACCCGAAGACACCATGCCGTTTTCCTCGATCCCATTCTGAATCACGGCCTTCTTCTCCCAGTGTTCCTTGATCACCTTCACCTTCAGCCTGCTTCGGAGAACGAGGGCTGCGTTGCCTGCCAGGAGGGATCAAGACCAGAAGGGATTAAACTGGCCACGCGCATCAGCAAAAGAAGGACCTCCGCTGAATAACCGCCGACACGATCCATTCTGTGGGACGATACGGCCACAACCTCCTTCCAATCTGAGCCAATTCAGAAGAACGGCCTTAATTCAGACTGTCACTCGGCTTTAGGGAATGGCAAAAACACTCTGGACTGAATCAATTTGGAGTTCTCTGCTACAAGGGACGCTGTCTCACCGTGCCCGCCGTGTGACCTTAAAAGGGGGGCAACTACCTGGGATTTTGAAAGCATGTCATGGGCACGCTCACAAAATGGCTGCCACCGAGGGAATCACCCCTGAGCAGAAGGCAAACTGGTGATGTTGCTCTCTTCCAGACGACTAGATGATTAGGGCACTGGGGGCTAAAACATATAAACAATGGTTGCTGGAACTGGGTATGTCTAGTCTGATGAAAAGAAGGACTCGGGGTGACATGATAGCAGTCTTCCAATATCTCAGGGGCTGCCCCAAAGAAGAGGGAGTCAAGCTATTCTTCAAAGCACCTTAAGGCAGGACAAGAAGCAATGGGTGGAAGCTAATCAAGGAGAGAAGGAACCTGGAACTAAGGAGAAATTTCTTGGCAGAACCATTTGGCTTCAGAAACATTTGCAAATGAGCTCACCGCAGGAATGTGGGCATGGCAGACATCTGAGAAGAGCCCCACACACACACCCTTAGTATCTTGTGCTGTAAAGGTGAGGGCGAGAGGTGTACTTTCAAACTCTCAAGATTCTGCTAGCGTCACCTTGCAAGAAACCTGAGCTAGTTCTTCTGGGCGTGCCTCGTGTCTGCACTACCTCGCAAAGTTGGCAGGCACCCTTGCAAATGAAGCAGCCGACAAGCCTGGGGATGGTTTGGCAATTATTTATTATTATTTATTTATTTAAAAAAAAAAACCCCTGGATGGCAATTTAAGATGCCCAGAGGTTGCAGAACTCCATCAACTGGAGTCAGATGGTATCAAAATGGAGACTAAACAAATAAATACACTTGAGAATCAGCTGGACATTAGTTATGTGGTCTGCTATACAGAAAAATATCTCTCTCTCTCTCTCTCTCATCTGTCTGTCTTTCTCTCTCTCTGTCTCTGTGTCTGTGTCTCTCTGACTCTCTGTGTCTCTGTCAATCTCTCTCTCTCCCTCCATATATATATTGTCTCTCTCTTCTTTCTCTATTTTCTCTTCTCTCTCTCTTTATATATATATATATGTGTGTGTGTATGTGTATGTATGTGTATATGTATCTATATATCTATATCTATATAGTCTCTCTCTTCTTTCTCTATGTTTTCTCTTTTCTTTCTCTCTCTCTCTGTCTGTGTGTGTGTGTGTGTGTGTGTCTCTCTCTCTCTCCTTCCCTCCAGTACATTGGGGATCCTGAATTAATCAGTGCAGAGGCAGACAGAATCCACCCATTCAACACCTTCCCCCAGAAAACACCGTGCCTCTTAGGAGCAGCCCGCAGAAATGGAAGGACCCTTAAAAACTTACCTTCTATGACCTGGGTGACTTGTGACTGAAAGTTTTCAAAATTGAAGGGGGTGAGGAAGCCCAGGGACCCCAAATGGAAAGCCATGACTGGGGGTACGCTCCTCTGTTGGCAAAGACAAAAAAAATGGGGGGGGGGAGGGATATTAGAAACTGCAGAGAAAGAGTTGGAGAAAACAGCATCTTCTGGGCATTTTTATCCTCGTCCTTACATCTGGGACAAACACCCTTGGATTATTTTGTATGAATGGGGAATTAGTGCAAAATCCAGGGTCAAATACACCAAATGCCAACTAAAAAATACTTCTGTGGTCTTTTTAGTTGCCAGCACAAATTGAGTGGGGAAAGCAGTACATTCCTTAAATGCTTCAGATAATCGCTTTGGCAGCTGAAGCTGTTGGCGCGCAAGATTATTATTTTTATTTTCTTATATGTATCCATATATTTATAACTATGTTTATACTTATACCTATTATCTTGTAAGCAA
Source organism: Naja naja (assembly GCA_009733165.1). NCBI lineage: Eukaryota > Metazoa > Chordata > Lepidosauria > Squamata > Elapidae > Naja > Naja naja. The sequence continues at coordinate 5,025,485 of CM019158.1, read as the reverse complement.
TTGACTAATCAAATAAATAAATAAAATAAATATTACTGGAGAGAGAGCATGATGGATGACTCTTGGCTATGGATGTGTCCCATTGGAGAATATACATCCAGGTGGTGGTGGGCGAAGACCAGGGTCAAGGGCGAAATGAATTATGTGTCTTAGAGTCAGCTGCAACCGGGAAACGCTGACATGTCAACTCCTAATAAATCAATCTTTTTTACTCTGAGAGATGCAGCTAGAGACTTATGATTTGAATTGGGGGGGGCATGTTGGAGTCCTGACACCAAGCTAACTATGCTAAGCTTTGAAAGCCACCTGCAGAAAGCAGCAGTCCTTAGACATGTTTCTCTGTTCTTTTGTGTTGCTATAGGGTTGGGGTTTTTTTGGGGTACCGTTCCTATTTAAAAAAAACATTTTTAAGAATTTGCAAACCACCCAGAGTCACTGGGAGACAGACCATGTTGGAGTTAAATAATAATAATTGCTGTTTGCTCTTCTATTGCATATTTAAGGCAGCTGCACTGTCCTTGTGTTCTACATGTCTGTCTGTGTTTAATTTAATTCTGGACTCTTTTTTCCCCCCTCAATGTCTTGGTAGAATAAATGTGTGGTCCTTTTAAAAACAAAAACAAATGGGTATTTGAGCTCATAAAGTATTTAACTGTTGCTGATATGGAAAGGGGATAGAAAGTGAGCTCATAATAAACCAGAGAGGGGAGAAATACTGAAAAGGATGCCTGAACACACAACTGCAGATAACGGAAGTGGTCCAAGTGTTGCAAAGAAATGGGTTAGAGGGATGAGCTTACGGAAAAGCGATGACGCATACAGTAAGGTCCCGTCTCCGCCCAGGCAGATGATAAAGTCTATCTGATCAGAGATATCGTCATAATCTACAAGAAAGGAAAACAAATTAACATTTCAAGATGTTGTGATTCTTAAACTTACCAATTAAACAACCAAAGGATATGGCTGGGCTGACAGAATGAAAGATCCTTTTTCTCTGGTCCTGTTTTAACCGTAACCGTTCACAGCAGGCTCCTTGGCAATTTTTGACACCAAAAATTATACTTTCCAAGCTGGCGTCTTAACAGACTCTTCTTTAATAAGATTTGTTGAGAAAAATGGGATAAGGTGACAAGAATCCTGCCTATTTGTCCCTTAGAATTAGTATATCTCTATATATAGGCAGTCCTTGAGCTATGACCGTAACTGAGCTCTGCATTTAGCTCTATGTTGTGACAGGCATAAAGCAGGTCACCACATGCCTGAGCCTGATTTTATGACATTTTCTGTGGTTAAGTCGTTAAGTGAACGCTTTGTTCACTATGGGCTGATTTTGCTGGAAACTGGAAATAAATGCCAATTTCCTGCAATCGTCACCTTCATGTAGACCCCTTCATCCCTTGCGGGGGTGGAGTCTGGGCAACTGAATGGAGCTAGCAGAGTGTTTACTGGCCGGATGCCCTTCCTGTTGCCAATGCGGAGTTTTGTTCGGCAGATATATGCTCAGTGTGCCCAGTGTGCCTCTACCTAGGATCAAACTCACAGCCTCCTGATTGTGAGGAGAGAGCTTCACCTCTTAAGCCACCGCACCACTCCGCCAATTTCCTGCAATACCATCACAAATTGCGGTCACATGACTGCAGGGCATTGCAACCAGCCCTCCATTGTAAAGGTCGGCTGGTTGCCAAGTGCCCCAAATGTGGTCATATGACCATAAAGCCTCCCCGCCCCCAACAGTGAACCAGGTTGTAAGTAAGCAACGGGTCGTAAGCTGAGGACCACCACCCCTACAATCTTTCTGATTTTCTTTCTCTTAGACTTCCTCCTAGGTGGCAAGAGGTGCACCAGCCCTTTTGATCCACCTGGAAGTTCCTAAATACCTTCACTGAAAGTGCAAAACCGCTTCTTCACAGATGCAAAACTCTCATCGTTCATGATGGCTGGGTCGTCTAGGATTTTCTTCTCCACGTAAACCAGCATGTTGTTCACCTGGAAAGGAGAAAGTGGCTGTCATGGCCCTGTCGGAGTCTGAATCCAAGAAGGAGGAAGATGAACAGCTGACAGGGAGCAGGAGTGTGGCTCCATTGGCTGTGGAGGAAACTGGGGAAGGGCAAAGTCCAGCTGGGCAGAGCAGGGGAGAGACAGAGCAAGGTAGTTCAGAGGAAGACCCAGGCCTACCCCCTCTTCATCTTAGGGCATGCAGGGAGGAATAGAGAAGGGAGCAACGTGCTTTGCGTGGCTTATGGGGGAGGAAAGGGCCCTGATTCCCTTCATTAGCCACACCTGGGAATCAGAATTTAAAAAACGCATGCTGAGTGCAGCAACTGCTGGGAGCAAACATGTGTTTATCTTGTGTTGATTTTGGTTATCTGTGTTCCTGGTGTCTTCCCAACCGTGTTGAGTTATTGCCGTGCCTTCACATCTGGAATTCTTGCTCCTGCCCTGATGGCCTAATGACCTCCTCTTGCCTTGATTGGACTTCTAGTTATGGTTTTTGTTGACCACGTTTTGGACTTGATTCTCTGCAGCCAAAGGCTGTTCCTGGGAGAGTTTTTCTCCAGCCAGAAGGTAACCAGGACATTGGGGGCAAAGTTGGAGCTAATAAAGGGAATCCTACTGATTATCTGACTGCATTGCCATTGTGCCATGCCCCAGGTCATCACAGTGGCATTGACATAAACAAGCCATCAAAAACAACAACTTCTCAGTAAACTTCAACAGTTCCACCGAACTAATCAAAGAATTATTGGCTGTATTTACATAGCTTGCTGAGTTTAGTTTCAATGCTGGTTAATTAAGTATGTTAAATCAAGCTGGGGAAAGAGGTGAAGAACCTGCTTGGATGGGAAGCGAAATGTCTTCAAAGAAAAACCAGAAAGTCCAGTGGCCTCTTGAAAAAGCCCCTTTGGGACAACCATGACTTGGATGATGGAGAATCTCCATATGCTATAAGCCAGGGGAAAAGAACAGTGTGGAATTCCTTGGGAGTTGAACAGCAAAGGAATTTGCTGAAGGAATGAATCTGGAAAATGAGATTTATTTAATATGGCAGGTATGCAAGGCATGCATTTTAACCAAGGCAGAAAGAGCCTGAGAGGTTAATCCACATTAGGGCAAACCTTATCAGCTGCAATCTTGGGTGGCAAAAGAAACTCTGTGCATTTGTTCCATTAATTTCTTTCTTGGCTGGGAGATCAGGGAATTGAATCAACTATCAGTGTCTACTGAGATTCTTAGTCATCCAGGTGACGATTGTCCCAAAGGGTTTTTTTCCTCCCCAACAAGCAACTGAGCTTTCTTGGTTTTTCCTTGAAGACGTTTCGCTTCCCATCCAAGAAGCTTCTTCAACTCTGACAGGATGGTGGGGAATGGAAGGATTTATATATTATATTTATATTCCTTGCAGACAGCTGGTCGTTTGCATCCTTTCATAGAGGGTCGTTGAGGCCACTTGGAGGCTTATCTGTGTCCTCAGGGTCACCTGAGTAGTGCAAATGGTTCCTGTAATCTGCAATTTTTTCCTCTGGAAATCCATTCCTCCTCCCACACCATTCAAAGGGTGTTCATCCCAAATTGTTTAGCTAAAAGGCTGTAGAGATTCTCAGTCCTTAAGGTCATGGTTGTCCCAAAGATGATTTTTCAGGAGGCAACTGGACTTGCTTGTTTCTTCTTTTGAAGACATTTCGCTTCTCATCCAAGAACCTTCTTCAGCTCTGACTAAATGAGTGCTAGTCCCACTTTTAGGCATGAAAGTAACTGAGTGGTCTTTAGCCAGCCCCTCATTCTCAGTCCTAGAAAAGAGGCATTGGCAGACCACTTTTCAAAATTCTTATTAAGAAAACTGCAGGGGCCCAGGTGCCCGGAGTAAAAAAAACTGGCTCGAGGGATTTGTAAAGACAGTGGCCATTTTTCATTAGGGGTTATAGTCTTCTCTGGCCTTGAGTTAACACCTTTGTAATAAAATCAACTTCAGATTCTTGTAGGATTTCTCCTTCCCTTCCCCTCTTGGATAGACAATATTATTCACAGTTTCCAAGAGATGAAAATGGCTTGAAAAGAGCAGCTGGGCTTCCTTGGTTTTTCCTGGAAGACGTTTCGCTTCCCATCCAAGAAGCTTCTAGAACTCTGAGGAAGTTTCTTGAAGGGGAAGTGAAAGTTCTTCCAGGGAAAAACCCAAGGAAGCCCAGATGCCTCTTGAAAAAGCACCTTTGGGCCCATCAACAGTCAACGTGTCACTTTTCAGCAGAGATTTATGTTTAAAGACTGGGGAAAGGGCGAAATCGCACTAGCTACCCAGTTTATCACAGACTTCTAGTCCCATCTTAGGCCTTTTTCTTGCCACGTTCGTTAAGTGAATCCCTGCAGTCGCTGAATTCGTAACCTGGCTGTTAAATGAATCGGGCTTCTCCACTGACTCTGCTCGTCAGAAGGTTGCAAAAGGGGATCCCGGGGATGCTGTGACCGTCATAAATAGGAATCAGTTGCCAAGCACCTGAAATGTAAACCACACGACCACAGCGATGCAACGGTTGTAACTGTGAAAAACGCTCCTCAGTCGCTTCGAATGGTCATTAAGTGAGCTGTTGTAAGTCAAGGACTGCTTGCACTTCTAATGCCTGTCCTTTTTTTTTTTTTTTTAATCGTGATGGCCAAAACTGGATGCGGTATTCTGGTATTCCGAGATCTCAGAGGTATCTCTGCAGCAATGGCATTTGTAATACACATTCTGTTTATCTGAGAGAGAGAGAGAGACAGACAGACAGACAGACAGACAGACAGAAGAGAAGACAAGACAGAGAGAGAGAGAGACAGAGAGTGAGACACACACGCACACACACAGAGACAGACAGAGAGAGGCAGAGAGAGACAGAGAAAGAGAGTAAGAGAGTGAGAGAGAGAGAGAGAGACAGACAGAAGAGAGACAGATAGACAGACACAGAGAGAGACAGACAGACAGACAGACAGACAGACAGACAGAGAAAGAGAGAGAAGACAGACAGACAGACAGAGAGAGACAGATAGAGACAGACAGACAGACAGACAGACAGAGACACTGAGCAAAGTCCAGCTCACCTCGGTCAAATAGATGCAGAGGTCTTTGAAGGGCTGCAGAAGACTGGCGTCTCGGATCTTCTTGATCACAAGGACACTTTTCGGAGGTTTGTTCCATGTCAACCGCTGGCTGGCCGGATCTTGAATGTGCCTGTGGGAAAACAAGACCAGGACATGCTCAAATTGTTGCCAAAAAAAAAGAACCAGTGGGATTAATACATCCACACATCCACACACAGTTTCTCCTTTGCCTGCTGGTTTTCCTTTGGCACCAGAAGTAGAATTTTCCAAGGATATGGATTGGAATGTGAATTTCTCCAGGCTGGATTTTTTTTTGGGGGGGAAAAAACAACATTAAGAGGGGAGGGGCTTTTAAAGAGTTACAAACTGCAAAAAAGAGACTACCGAATGAGTTAAACCCATCCCGTTTTATTTGCTTATTAAATCTGTTGCCTCACCCATACTTCAGTTCGCACTGCGTTCAGCCAACAGGCTGGTGGGTTCCCAAACTTTGGCATCCTGGCCAGACTCCCTACATGCCTCCCACAATGCCCCATTGCCGGCACGCAGGAGGGGATTCTGGGAGTTGAAGTCCACCCATCCTAAAAGTTCGCCGAGGTTGGGAAACGCTGCCCAAGGCAGCTGAACTCCCAAGGGATATTCCAGCTCCCAAACAGCCATGTTGGTGCCCTGCCAAATTTTTCTGGCTCTGCCTTATGCAATGCTCAAATACGCCAAAGGTAAGGATGGTGTTCCTGCCACTTTCTGATTGCCGTTGTCGTTCAACAGGTTAATCCCACCCACCGTTCCCATGCAAAGCACATTTTGGGAGTGGAGCAATGAGGAAAGAAGACACAAGCTCTCTCTTATGCCAGGCAACTGAGCAAAGAGAGTGAACGCAGCATCGAACGCCATGGTACATGAAAAATCTCCGCTTCGTAAAGACAGGAGTGCTATTGTAAGCCAGGAACTGTTATCAAAAATCCCACGTGATTCAAATCCGCTCCTTTTCTAGGGTTGACATGTTGACAAGGAAGCTTGCTGTTCTGAGTTTTTAAGTGCTAAGGGCAGAAGATAAGAATCTTAAATCCTGAAGATAAGCTACATTTTAGGTGGGGGTGAAAAAGGCATACCTTTCTGTCAAAGAATAACAAGAGTCGGGAGGGACACCAGAGATCTTCTAGTCCAACTCCCTGCTCAAACAATAAAGTCAATGCTGGTTTGGAAAATCTAGAAGTGGAGTCGATGCATTTTGTGTGTGTGTGTGATTTTTCTTTTTTTTTTAAAGATATGAAATAAAGTTTTATAGCACATGTCCCTAAAATACTTGCAATAAAGGAAGTAGGACATGGCTAGATGCTTTCAGATCTGACCACAGACTTCCCATTAAGAAAGTTAAGGAAATATTAAAATTCAGCTCTTAGAGAGGAGCTAAACCAGTGAAATCAGTGGTGGGATTCAGCCGGTTTGGAGCAGTTTGGGAGAATTAAATCTCTGAGCAATTTGGTGAACTGGTTGTTGGAAGAAATCATGAGGGCAGAGAACCGGTTGTCCAATTATTTGAATCCCACCACTGAGTGAAATAATTAGCCAGATTCATATTAACTTTCAATCTTCAAGGCAAAGACATTGGAAGCTGAGTTGAGAGGAGGGCGTTTTTTGTTTTGCAATTCCACATCCATAGCACATCCTGTTAGAATGATCTGTAGCTCATTCCATCATCTTCTACTTAGATGGAAAAGACCCACGCCCCCATTTCATCATTTCTTCCTGACCGGACTGATATTTAAGGAGAGACATTCAGAATAAATTTGTCTCTTCTAACGGGGGCATACCGGAGGTAGCCGATTCCCATCACTGATAGATGAGAGACAATTCATGAGTGGGAAATGGTCAAGGCATCTTCGATGCAGGTAGTCCTCAACTGACTGGCAAATTTATGGTTCTTAAATTTGAGTTCTGCCATTTTTCTTGCCACAGGTATTAAATTGGTAACACCGTTGTTAAGTGCGACTGTCATAAATACGAGTCAACTGTCCTCAAGAGTCTGAATTTTGATCATGTGACCGTGAGGATGCTGCAACGGTGAGAAAAATGGCCGTTAAGTCACTTTTTCCCCCCAGTGCCGTTATAACTTCCAACGGTTCGCTAAATGAACTGTTGTAAGTCAAGGACTACCTGCGTTTGACAAAAAGGGGCCATAGATTGTGTTAATTGTCACACTTCTGCAGCAGTAGCTAAACCTAGAAGGGATCGACCCAAGGAATCTGAGATCAAGTTAGTAAGTTCTGTTGGGAAGGAAGCGGTCGCAACAATGCAAAGATTCTCCCAAGGACTTTGCAGTTGAGAATCCGATAAAACTGGCAAATCAGAGCGGTAAAAATCTCCTTTTTCCCACGCGGTTTTGATGTCTCCTTTGGAGAAGCTGGGCAGCCGAGAGTTGCGAATGTTTTGCAATCAAACACAGCTTTTATTATCAAACCAGTTTTCTTATCACTTCGCAAAAAGTTTCGTTTAGCACATTTTTTTTTAAAGGGGCAGTTCTTGATTTTAAAAAAACTGCATTCTTATGCTTTCCTTCTCCTTCTTAAAGTAAGTTTAGCTTGGGGTGAATCTGGGTATTTAAGGACACAAGCCAAAGGTAAGAGGAAAGATATTTCATGCTTAATCCTTCCTATTTGTTGAAAATCTTTCTGCACATGGAGAAAGAATTAGGCTGGGTTTCTTCTTAAAGGGAGATGAAAACTGACATTTATTTGCAGGCTGTAAACTGGGGGATTCCATGCTACAAGATGGCCACCCAAATGAGTTTTAAAAGAATATTAGAAAATTAACAGAGAACTTTGCTAGCAGTGGTAATAAGACATATATATTATTTCTACAGTGGCAAATAAATAAATAAATCCAATTAAATTAAATAAACAAATTGTCTGTCTGTCTGTCTGTCTGTGTCTATTATCTACCTACCTACCTACCTACCTAATCTATTTATGTAATCTATCTCATACACCTATAAGAATTCTATTAAACTAAACCCATAATTTCTAGGGCAGGAATAAAGAATTCTTCACTGAGTTACAGTATAGTTCTCTCTATATTATATTAACAATTAACTAAATGTGATGTTGCAATTTAGAATCACTCCCATTAAGTTAACACTTACAAAATAGTAGACAAATATTTTCCCTGGCTGTTTCATCAGTAAAAAGCAGGAGACAAGTGTTTAAAAATAAATCAATAGCCAACCCTATCTGCTCTCTTAAAGCAAGACTTCCAATCTGGACATAAATTTGGTTTTTTTGTGTTTCTAAGAAAGCCAGAAGGCCTTGGCAATGAACCCAGCATAAATCCTAAGCCATTTCTCTACCACCTTACATAACCTCCAAAAGGTGATTATAAAACCCAACTTTAAGGCTGCACAGAAGACAGGCAGGCTACAACACCACAAACACAACAAAAGAAAGAAAACAAAACACGGAACACGGAACTTGGTTTTTAAGTTTTTACATGATGCTCCAGAAGGAAGGAGGGGAAGGGAAGGGAAGGAAGGAAGGAAGGGAAGGAAGGGAAGGGAAGGAAGGGATGAAAGGAAGGAAAAGGGGGAAGGAAGGAAGAAGGAGGAAGTAGAAGGAAATGAGGAGGAGGGAAGGAATGGAAAAAGAATGATGATGAGAAGGAGGAAGGAAGGGAGGGAATGGTGGAACCAGGAAAAATGTGATTCAGCATTTCGAAAAGATTAACCCAGCTTTTCAGTAACTTGAGTAACCTTTTCTAAGACAAACCAGCCCGGTGATAATTAACCCCTTCGGAGGAACTCCTTGCCAAAAACTCAAATCAAAATCCCTTTCTCTTCACCTGCTCTACTATTTTCTACTCACAACCATTTCCTCCCAAGACTCACCACTTCCAGGTTGCCCGACCAAAGGAACAGTGCTGAAAAATTTTCATCCTTCTCCCCAGGCACGCGGTGAACCCAAAGGCAGGGAACGAGCCTCAAAATAAAATCTTTTGGGAGCCGAACAGCTACCTTAGACGAAACCCAGCGCTCTTAAGTCCGACTTCCATTTTTAAATTTGTATTATTATTTTATTATGGCTGTTTTTCTGGGAAAAGCCCACCGTTAAAAAAGAATTATCCAGGACCTCTCAAATATATTTTTTTCCAAAGGAAAAAAAGAAAAGAAAAGAAAAAAGTGCTCGGTGTTAAGTATTTTTTAAAAAACTATTGCTATTGCTCCTCCAAGCTGCTTGTTGCATGAACGAGAGTGGTTTACAAGCAAGTTTTCATCAACCTCAGATGCGTCTTTGCGTAACGAACCACAACTGTCCTCGGCTTCATATTGGAGTTTCCGATGAAAAGGAGAGGCAGGGAGGCCGGCTACCGCCTCCTCAAACAGGCAGCTTGGGATTCTTAAGGAGGAAAAGAAAACAATTTGGAGAAGTCGGTGTAGACTTTTTAAAAATAGCCAGAGAAATGCAAAACTGAAAGAAAAGGGTGTTGCGAAGCGAAGCCGGAAAGTCAAATTGCTCAGCTGCTCTTCCTCCTAACGCCTCCGGTTCTTGGTTTCTGTTTTTTTATCCCCCCTCCTCCTGGATGTTTCACACTCAGCTTTTCGAGTCTAGAAACGCTCAGTGCCTCCTTGGCCAGTGGATTAATCTCAGCACACATTATTATATTGTACAATCCCAGGAGGAGGAGCACCTACGTCTCAGCTGCCCTAACCTGGTGATTAAAAAAAGAAATGAGTGATGTAAGTCCAAAGTTGAATAAGTGACAAGCCTGCCTTTAACCCGTGGGTTTCCAAACCACGGGAGGGCCTGACTGTCACCTGGAACGGAGGGAGTGTGTGTGTGTGTGTGTGTGTGTGTGTGTGTGTGTGTTGGCAAAATGGGACTGAGTCAGTATTGTTCCTCTCTCTTTGTCTTGCTGGCAGGTTGGTCAGCTTTGGGGTCTTTGCTCTGTTGTGCAGATATAGAATAGATTTCTTTATTGCTGTGATTCACACAAGGAATTTGTCTTGGTAAAATGCTCAGTCTAGAATAGAATAGAATAGAATAGAATAGAATAGAATGTAATAGAATAGAATAGAATAGAATAGAATAGAATAGATATAGGATCTTTATTGGCCAACATTGAGTGAATTTGTCATGCAAATGCTCAGGAATAGAATAGAATAGAATAGAATAGAATAGTATTGGCCAAATTGACAATGAATTTGTCTTGGTGCAAATGCTCTCAGTGTACATAGAATAGAATAGAATAGAATAGAATAGAATAGAATAGAATAGAATTCTTTATTGGCCAAGTGTGATTGGACACACAAGGAATTTGTCTTGGTGCAAATGCTCTCAGTGTAAATAGAATAGAATAGAATAGAATAGAATAGAATAGAATAGAATAGAATAGAATAGAATAGAATAGAATAGAATAGAATTCTTGATTGGCCAAGTGTGATTGGCACAAGGAATTTTTTTAATTACATTTATATGCAGCCCCTCTCCAAGACTCAGGGAGGCTTACAATTTTGGGATACAACCCAGTGATGCCAGCAATAGCCTTCATTCCATTGTATATGCCTGCTTATTACTATGGCATTTTTACAAAGTCAGCTTATTGCCCCAATAGAATAGAATAGAATAGAATAGAATAGAATAGAATAGAATAGAATAGATCAGAACAGAATTCTTGATTGGCCAAGTGTGATTGGCCAAGGAATTTTAATTACATTTATATGCCCTTCTCCAAACTCAGAGTGACTTACAATTTTGGGATACAACCCAATGCTCAGCAATAGCCTTCATTCCACTGTATATGCCTGCTTATTACTAAGCCGCATTTAAGGTCAGCTTATTGCCCCCAACAATCTTGGGTCCTCACTTTACCCGCCCCGAGAGAATGGAAGGCTGAGTCCACCTTGAGCCTGGTGGGATTCGAGCCTGCACTAATTGCAGGCAGCTGGAACTTAAGTGCTAGGCGTTTAACAGCCTGCACCACCAAGGCTCTTTAATTTGTCTTGGTGCAAATGCTCTCAGTGTGCATAAAATAAAAGATATATTCGTCAAGAGTCAAGAATCATCAGGTACAACACTTAATGATAGTCATAGGGTACAATAAGAATAGAATAGAATGGAATGGAATTAGAATTAGAATAGAGAATATACAGAATAGAATAAAATAGAATTCTTTATTGGCCAGGTGTGATTGGACACACAAGGAATTTGTCTTGATGCAAATGCTCTCGGTGTACATAGAATAGAAACAGAAATAGGAATAGAAATAGGAATAGGAACAGGAACAGAATAGAATAGAATTCTTTATTGGCCAAGTATGATTGGACACACAAGAAATTTGTCTTGATGCAAATACTCTCAGTGTACATAGAATAGAATAGAAATAGGAAGAGGAATAAGAATAGAATAGAACAGAACAGAACAGAATAGAATTTTTTATTGGCCAAGTGGGATTGGACACACAAGGAATTTGTGGGTAGGTGGGTTGTTGTTGGTTTTTTCTTTTTTTCTTTTTTTTGCAATCTGCAAAAGCGCAGGAATTAGAAAGGAAAAAAAAAACAGCTGGAACGGGAAGGAGCACAAATCAGCTCATCGTCCAATTTATAAGAAGCCAGCCCCTTAAAATGGATGCACAGGATTGCTGATGCAGATTGGGGAGTTTGGGGTGGGGGGAAATGAAGTTAAAGCACAATTGACTCAGAGGGGAAGAAACGAAAGACACAGATTACGTAGCTCGGCGATCGGTAAGTCAAACATTAACTTAACCCCATTCGCCGTCTGCGCTTGGTGAATTGCTTCGAAGGAGCTTGGGAGAACAGAAGTTTAAATTGGGGGCGGGAGCTCCTGCCAAACCCCAGGACTGGATCGGAGTGGATCTAACAACCTGCTCAAAGCTGGCACTTTCCCCGGGGGTGGGGGGAGAGTGAGACCCAGCAGCTACAGAAAGCAATGGAGAATAACTTCCCGTTGTGAGAAGCATTGAGTGGCAGAACGTTTATCCAAGATCTGTGGAGTTTTTGCACAGCTGGGCTTAACCTGTGAGAATAGGCCAGGATGGAAGTACGGTAGCATCTGATGTATTTAAGCCACCAGGAGGAACTTGTGGGATCAAGGGGCTATCCCACAAGTTTAGTTTAGCTTAGTTTATTGTCATTGCATACTGTACAATGAAATTAAATACCATCTTCAGTGTACTATAGAGTAGAATTCAACAGAGCTACTGCCCTGGGATAGAAGCTGTTTTTCAGCCTATTTGTCCTTGTTTTTATTATCCTGTACCGTCTGCCAGATGGTAATAGTTCAAAAAAAGGGTGCCCAGGATGAGATGGATCTTTGAGAATTTCCAAGGTTTCCATCTCTGGAAAATTCAAGGGAGGGAAAGAAAAACAATTCAGGCCTTGAGCAGGTCCGTGGCAAAGTTATTTTTATTTACTTTTTTTCAGCTAGTGTCCGGTGGGTTGAACCCATTTTTTCCCTGGTTTCTGGATTCTCTGGCTTATGAAACATGGGACGTTCCTCAAATTTCATCCAGGCAAGCGATGGAATAAGGCAATTTCAGGCCAAAGCCATCAAACTTTGACAAGTATAATTTAAGTCAGACATTTATAGTCTATTACGCAGAAGACTCCTATTCACTGTGAAAGCAGACCTGCCAAAAATGATGTAAAGCTACAGGAAAATCTGCTTCGTTATGTGAACAAAATCCACGGAACTGAAACCAAACAAAACCACTGAGTGCAGAATTTTCTTTACCGACTGATTAAAGTTCTACAGACTTTTTCCTCCCCATAAGCCCTGTTACCAGCTTGCAAAGTTTTAATGTATGATGACCCTAAACACAAAACAAGATTCTACACAGTAGAATCAATTTTTACTACTGGTTCTGTGGGTGTGGCTTGGTGGGCGTGGCCTGGCTTGGTGGGCGTGGCAGGGGAAGGATACTGCAAAATCCCCATTCTTTCCCCGCCCCACTAACCTGCTTTCCAGCTCCATTCTCCTGTGCAGGGCAACCAAAGAAGACCCAGCCAATCAGCTGGGACTCGGGAGGCAGAGAAGAGATGGGATTGGCCAGTTCTCCGAACGACTCAAAATTTCCGCTACCGGTTCTCCAGAACTGGTCAGGACCTGCTGAATACCACCTAGCCCTCATCATATTAAACCAGGAGCCTCTTGAAGGAACAGAAGAACAAGACTAATAGTTCAATCCTAGACTAATATTTCAATATTCCAATTCTTTAGAAAACCAAAAAAAACCATCTTTCCCAGGCCATGTGCAGAAATACCAGGAGGTGAAATCCAGAACTGGAGAACTAACCCTTCGCTTAACACAGGATCATCAGTCCTGATTCTCACAGGTTTAAAAAAAAACCCCAACCACCATCCATTTCCTGGCCGTACGTATGCAAACAAATTTTAAAAATCAACCAGACATCAGATTTCTTTTCAAAAAAGCTATCTGAAAAGCCGTCATGCAGAAGATAAATCAGAATTATTCTCCGGTAAATAGATTTCCCTGCAAAATTACAATTAAAAAAATAAGAACATTCTGGATGGAATGCCATCTCCCCACGATGGAAAAGGGAGTAGTGAGTTTGATGGAGACATAAGGAATCTTCTATAAGGAATTATCAAGAAGGATCCTGAATTTCACACTCTGGACCAAACATGCGTGCAGGGATAGGCAATGCTCATGAGCATTTTCACTTAACGCCCAGGTTTATACACCACCAAAGTCAGAGCAACTGGATTCACACGACGCGCCAAAAGCTTGAATCATTTCATTCTTGGTTTCTTTGCAATCTATTCAATCATCAGATCAGCTGGTTAAGCTGACATACTGGCCAGGGAGAACATAGATGGCTACTCAACCCACAAAGACTGAGAGAAGACATGCATGTTATATAAAGGTATAAGGTAAAGGTCCCCCCTTGCACATCCGTGCTAGTCATTTCAAGCTCTAGGGGGCGCTGCTTATCTCCATTACAAAGCCGAAGAGCCAGCGCTGTCCAAAGACGTCTTCGTGATCATGTGGCCGGCGGGACTAAACGCCGAAGGTGCATGGAACGCTGTTATCTTCCCACCAAAATAATAGTCCCTATTTTCCTACTTGCATCTTTTACGTGCTTTCGAACTGCTAGGTTGGCAGAAGCTGGGACAAGGAATGGGAGCTCACTCCATGACGCGGCACTAGGGATTCGAACTGCCGAACTGCCGGCCTTTTCTGATCGACAAGCTCAGCGCCTTAGTCGCTGAGCTACCGTGTCCCTATATAAAGGTATAAAACCTTTTAATTAATGTCTAATACACGTTAAAAAATAAGAATGGGCATTCACACCAACAGTGCTGACCAGCCTCTTTTAATGACTGAAACTACAGGCTGAAAATACTGCACCATTTTGTTCCCAGCTGTTTCCCCATTTCAAACAAGGTTAGCAGCTGGCAGAGCTAAAGAAGAAGTGATGCTTTTCAACTTATGATGAAACCATTTTTTATGGATCTTCTACACTGAAAGTCTACTCTCTCCAGAGCCTTCAGGAATGGGCAGTTCCTAAATAATGCAAATACAAGTGGTCCTTGACTTACAATAGTTCGTTTAGTGACCATTCAAAGTTACCATGGCACTGAAAAAAGTGACATATGAATGCTTTTCACACAACAGTTGAGGCATCTCCACGGACACGTGATTAAAATTCAGACACTTGGCCACCGACTTGTATTTATGATGGTTGCAGTAGCCAGAGGTCACACGTTCCCCTTTTCCGAACTTCTGAACGCACAAAAATCACTTAACAACCGTGTGACTAACTTAACAACTGCGGTGATGGCAAGCAAGGAAGGCCCTAAAATGGGGCAAAATCCACTTTAGCAAATATCTCCCTTCGCAACAGAAATTTTGGGCTCAGAGTTGTTGTCGTAAGTCGAGGATCACCTGTAAACCAACTCTCCCTGAGGTCTTTAAAATAGACAATTGAACGTAAATGCCTGCAAATGTCCACCTTTGCAGGTAAGGGCAGATCAGGAAACAAGGAACTGTTAGAATTCCATTGTTAAAAGTATAATGACAACATCTTGAAAGCCCCACAGGTTCTTTGCCCCTCTTACACCAAAGAAAATCAAGGTTAGGCAGTCTTGACTTTCTTTCTCACTCCTTCCTCACTTCCGGGACTAAGCTGGCATCCATCCAACAGCTGTTGAATCCCTTCTTCAAGGCCATTTCTGTATCCCTCCCCTTCTCTCTCCTCTTCCCAAACTCGCACAAAATTGGAATTGATTGACCTCTTGAACGCAACCTCCTTCCCAAACTTGACTTTGCCAACTTCTGTCGACAACACCACCACGGCCTGCCAACTAGGTTTTTGGTTAGAAATCAAGGTTACACCCCCTAAATGTTTGGAGACTCATAGTCAGAAAAAAACTGTTATATCAAAGAAGTCCCTCGGGAGCAGCCGAAGAAAACTGAATGCCAGAATCATACAATTCTCTAAGCATGATTGCAAACCAATCCCCCCTCTACGTTGTGCAGGAAAATCAATTAAATGACCTTCCAAGTTATCCACTCACTCCATGGACCTGTCTTAATTTCTGTTCACTCTAAGGGCCACTGTAAATATGCCGCTGAAGATTGCCAAAGTATATTCAAAGTGACAGGCAATGGGAAATGTACATTGAAAAGGCAACGGGCAGTGGGATCAATCCTTTTCAATGCGAGTCGAAACGCTTACATAGACATACCTCATCCCATTTTATTTTATTTTTTAAATAATTTTTATTATACATTTTCCAACATTTACACATTTCCAATCTTTACAGCACTTCAGTATCAGTATCGCTCATAATTACACACTAGTATTTTCATTTTTCTTTCTTTCCTCTTATGTACTATTCTTATAATAATATTCTTACATATGTATTTTGCCTTTTCACAAAACACACACACACACACACATATACATATATATTTCCTGTCACTCTTGAGTAACCTTTATATATAGTCTTTACATCTATTCTCTAACCACTCATACCATGTGTCCCAAATCATGTAATATTCCATTTCTCCCTTATCTTTTAGTTCCATCGTTAGTCTGTCCATCTCTGCACATTCAAGCACCATTTTTTATCACCATACTCTCTGTGGTATTGTCCTGCTTCCAATTTTGTGCAAAACGATTCTAGCCGCCGTTATTAGGTGAAGTATAATATAGTGAGTTTACCTCATCCCATTTGAAATGTCCCTTTTGGGAGAGGATTTTGGTCAGAGCCAGTCTACTTCTGAGGTCCTTTCTGTTGAAAAATTCGTGAGGTCAAGTTCTCCAAAACTTATTCCAGAACTCAAGCTAAGTCTACTGTAGACAACAGAAGACAACACATCTACCTGGAGAAACCACACCTCGATAATCAGTCACCACCTTCTCTCCATTCAGAAACAAATGTGTCTCAGCTGCCCTTTTATAGGCACAATCGAAAACATATAAATCCACCTTTGCAAAGCAGTTAAGGAGTGAATCAGAGCTTTTATGGGAGAAAAACAAAGAAACGTTTAAGGAGCCACTGTGTTTAACCAAGCAAAGTACAAACAAATTGTATCATGTAGATTGAGGTGTCTAGAATCCTCTGCGACGTTTCCTTAATTTAATCGGCTTTGGTTCCTGGAAAGATAAAGAAGACAAGAGGAAATTTCTACTTACATGATGGCTTGGGGGTTCTGCAACATGCAAGCTTTTGGTCCAAACGTAGTGACTGGGCATGGTCCATGTAACGAGCGTGTCCTCCTAGGAAGAGAAATGGCAGGATTTAGTTCCTAACATCTCAAGAAGATGCAACTTTGTCTTTGAGGACTTACATCAGTTTACAATTTAACTCCCCTCCCTAAAACCATCAGCAACAGAGTCGGATTTAGCTCAAAATTCTGAAATTTCAATAAGCTACTGAAAAACCTACTCTAGTCCAGTGGTCGCCAACCAGTGAGCCGGGGGCCACTGGTGGTCCGTGAGAAAATTTTGATGGTCCACAGAGAAATGTCACCCCCAAAGCAATTAATCCAGGCTGCATAGGAACACAAGGCTGCACCGCCCACATGGCCCGCGAGAACACAAGGCTTGCATCGCTTGCATTGCGAACAACACCAGGTAGTGAGGGGAGGGGGGAAGGGCAGAGGGGGGAAACTTGCCCCACTTGCCCCACGCCTGGCCTGGCCACCAGACTCTTCTTTCTTCTTCTGCTTTTGGCTGCACGCAAGGAAAGCAGCAAAAGTCTTTCTTTCTCTCCCCCAAACTCTGCCAGAAATGAGTCTTTGGGACCCTGCAAGGCCTCCTGCTCCAAGAGGCTGTGCCAGCGTGACAAGTCTCACAAAGACTCATTTCTGGCAGAGTTTGGGGGAGAGAAAGAAAGACTTCTGCTGCTTTCCTTGCCTGAAGCCAAAAGTCTCTCTCTCTCTCTTTCTCTCTCCCCCTGAGAATGGAGCTGGAGACAGTATCCTGCGATCCCAAATAAAGAATGATCGATCGGTAGGAAAAAGGGGTGGGGAATATTCCTGCAGAATTTTTGGGGGAGTTTCCCAGAGTCTCTGGTCTGCAGGATTTGAAATTATGAGTTTGGTGGTCCCTGAGGTCCAAAAGGTTGACAACCTCTGCACTAGTCTACAAAATGGGTTCCCATCACGCCAAGACAATGTGGTGAGTTTGACTTTAAGGATGTGCAGGAGAATCCAACCACTGGAAACTATAGTTTACAGCTTAATTCAGTAATTCTCAATCTTGGCAGCTTTCAGATGGGTGGACTTCAACTCCCACAATTCCCCAGGCAGCTGGGGAATCCTGTGAGTAGAAGCCCACCCGTTTGTAAAGCGCCAGGGTCGAGAAACATTGGGGTAAATAAGATATCAGGAGAAATCAAAATGTGGAAGAAAAAAAGAACCCCAAGAAAAGAACAAACGGTAAATAAAACATGGCAAACGAGGCCATTTCCTGCAAGGTTGAAACATCTGGTGTCATCATCCGAAGGTTCCCGCTAGGGGTGGAAATAGAAGTTTTCACTTAGGAACGCTGCAACCTCTCAAAATGCTTTCTACATTTCTGTTGCAGGTATGATGCCGTAAGAATTTCTGACCACGAATTAGAAGTTTTTGTAAGTTGTTGTTCTGACAGATCTGGGTGCAACCTTCCGGTACCTCCAAAGGAGGGATTTTAGAACAGGTTGTCCTGGCACAACAAAAGTGGCGCATTTTTACAATATTCAGAGCTGACAAAATGAGAGCTGCCATTTGGTTCGTTCCAGCCGACCAGGAAAAGAAATAAAACCTGTGATTCCCCATCATTAAAACAATTGGAAAGACATCCCTGGAGTTGTTTAGATGTTGCAAAAACAATGGTGCACTGTGAACAGAGATCTCCAGGTGCAGCTACTGTTCTGGGGTGGATCCCAATCTCGGCACGGATTTGACCTCTGGGTGAGCGCTTGGCTTTGGATGGAAATATGGCTCAAGACGAATGAATACGTCCAATGGGATTTTAAAATGTGTGCAACTGTTTGGTGTCACAATCCAAACAATTCAGGGCTATTTTTTTGAAGATTGGTGGGGCCATCCTTCTGCCTTACATCACGGCAATTAAAGCAGATTACTGGCACAAACCTACCAGTATCTGTGAGTCAGGCAGCCTTACAAAACCTGACCGCATTTCCCACCCCCATTTACAATAATCCTCACGGGGCGATTAGCAATCTAAAGGAATGAAGTGACCGGCAAGCCTTGTGGTCACCAGGAGGTGATATTTCTTCCCCCCCGGGGGACTAAGAAAGCTTACCTGTCCCTAATCTTTTCACCTGTTACCTGCAGCAATGAATAAAGAATGCAGGGTACGCCTGAGCTGTCAGCTTGCTTCCGGTGCTGGTTATGGCTTTTTAAAGCCCTACATGGCATGGGGCTAGATAGGGTATTTGGGGGACTGCCCCTCCCCAGTTATACCAGATCTGGCAGAGAAGGCATGTTACGGGTCCCATTGACTAGGGCAGTGGCTCTCAGCCTTTTGGGCACCACGGACAGGTTCCGTGGAGGGTTTTTTTTCCATGGACCAGAGGGGTGTGTGTTTTGGGTACTGCCTGCACCCCCAAACAGATGGGGCTTCGTTTGTTTGTGTGGCTGGGTTTTTGGCATGTCGCAGCCCGCTGTTCTGAGCCAACTCCACAAACACGACAAACCCTCTGAAGTTAACTCAACGATTCCTTTATTGGGGTACCAGCAGCCCCGGCAAAAATCTCACCGCAACCTAACAAGTCCATCCATCCATTATCTGCCATACCTATTCATCTCCCCACCACCTGCCTTTTATCCCCAGGCTAAGGTGGGGCTTCGCTAGCAGAGGTGGGGGGCCCATAGATTTCCACTGCTCTCCTCTCCTCTGCCTTCTGTGCATCTGCACGTTAGGCACTGGACCCGGCTGTTCCTCTTCTTCCTCATCAGCCACCTCCAGACCTGGGGGCTGTGGACTCTCCATCTCAAGGTTGATGAGACGGCCCAGGCTCTGCCTTTCTCACTCTCTCTCTGACAGCTCCATTCCTCTTCCCCCACAGAGCTCCCAGGTTGCCTTGAGGCTAACCCTGACTCCCACGCTTCTTCCTCCTCCTCTGATTTGGCTGCTAGTGGGGCCGGCGGCCGACAGGCCACAACACCTGGTGCCAGTCCATAGACTGGGGGCTGGGGACCCCTGGAGTCGGGAGTTTTGTTGGGTGGGACCCTAGGAGAAGCTTCTTCTGCTGTGGCCCCTCCACTGCGGAATCTCTGTCCCATCCAGGGTGAGGCTGGCTATAACCCTTTTAGCCTTGAAAACCTGCTTTTGACATCTGGTCTGGGGCCTGGAGCCTGCTAATGACGGTTAACTGAAGTACAAGTAGACCTCGACTTACAACAGTTCGTTAAGTGACTGTTCAAAGTTACAACTGCACTGATAAAAAAGTGACTTAGGACTGTTTTTGACGTGACCGTTGCAGCATCCTTATAATCACGGGATCAAAATTCAGCGGCTTGGCAACTGACTCGTTTTTATGACGTCTGCAGTGTCCCGGGCTCACACGGTTCCCCCTTTTGCGACCCCCCCCAATAAGCAAGGTTAATAGGGAAGTTGGATTCACTGAACCTCCGTGCCACTAACTTTAACAACTGCAGTGGCAAAACAGTGAAACAGGGCAACATTTCCTTAACAAATGTCTTGTTTAGCAGCAGAAATTTTCGGTCGTAAGTCGGGAAACACCTGTATGCTCTCTGATTGGGACATTTTTAATTTTATTTTTTTTTGGGGGGGGGGCATTTTAGGAATCTTTTCAATTCATTTTTGGTTGTTATCTGCTTTTTGTTTTATTGTGTACGCTGCTCAGAGTCACCACGAGAGATGGGCGGTTGTAGAAATGTGCGTGTGTGGAGGAAATCAATAAAAATAAATCATTAAAGGGCTGTCCAGGTACGCTGGGAAAAGAAGCAAGTCTGTGCTGGTTTTTAGAAATTTTGCTGGTCTTTTCAGGCAGGGAGAGCTTTTGAAGCAGGTGGTCTTATCAAATCTTCTCCCAACTCAGACCAGCACTTTCTCTGCCAGCTCAATCCCACCCGAACGTGACATATCTTTGCAGCCAAGGTCAGAGTTGGACAACAGATCTTTTGTTTGTTTTTTTCTCTCGCACGTTTGAAGTCAACCCACACTATCTCCTTTATTATGTCCCAGCAAATAAGGAATGCCTCGGAGGTCTGTGCAAGTATGCCTTTGTACGGTGAGGCAGAGGCCCTCAGGATGAGTTTTGTTTTTTTTACATCCCTGTGGTCTGAAAACTCGAAGCTCGGATTTATATGTTGCTTTCCAGGATGAGGATCAAAACAACACAAACTGAATTGCCCTGTTGGAAGTCAATAACGCAGGGGGCTGGACTAGATGATCTTCAAGGTTCCTCCTAAAACCCCTTTGTTCATATGTTCCTTTCATTTTGTGAAGGGAATTCCTTTCTCTGTTGTCAGCCTGGAAAAACAGGCTCTATTATTTTACTTTATGTATTCTGTTCTGTTCTGTTCTGTTCTGCTCTGTTATTCTATTCTATTCTATTCTATTCTATTCTATTCTATTCTATTCTTTGTATTCTATTATTTCTATTCTATTATTTCTGTTCTACTCTATTTTATATTCTGTTCTGTCCTTTCCTATCCTATCCCTATCCTTATCCTATCGCATCCTATATTCTATTCTATTTCTATTCTATTCTATTTCTTATTTCTATTCTATTCTATCCATTCCTATCCTATCCTATCCTATCTTCTATTCTACTCTATTCTGTTTCTATTTCTATTTCTGTTCTTTTATTTCTATTCTATCTTATCGTATTGCATCCTATCCTAATCTATCTTGCCTTTATTATTTTTACAAATAACTCAAGGTGGTGGCCTTATCTCACACACTTTCTTCCTTCTCTTTTCCCCACAACAACTATTGCTGAGCACACTGGGTTGTATCCCAAAAATTGTAAGCTGCCCTGAGTCTCCGGAGAAGGGCGGCATATAAATGTAATTAAAAAAAAACCAAAACAACTCTGGGAGTTGGGCTGGGTTGAAAAAGTCTGATCGGCCCAAAGTCACCCAGCTGGTTTTCACGGCTAAGGAGAGACTAGAACTCCCAGTCACCAGGTTTCTAACCTGGTGCCTTACCCGCTAGACTAAACCAAACTGGCTGCCTACTAGCTTCACAATCTATTTTAATTAAGAGAGAGAGAAAGTAATGCCGCTGCTACTGAGCAATTCTGCACAGGTCATTTCAAAGGGCAAAAACCTTTTGAGGCTGAGATTCCATAACACAGATTTATCTCCCTTCTCTTGCAGCCTCCTTGGACCAGCTCAGGGGCTCTTAGATAAGGTCTGCTCTCACATATATAGAAGGCAGATCTTCTTGAACCAGCGAAGAAGAAGAACCGAGTCTCAGTGACACCAATCGCTTCCTGGGGGATTATCCCCTTAAGTAACGGGATGATGGTGATGTTAAAGAGTTAATGGCTCCGTGTACCTGCATCAGGCTCTCTCTTATTTGAATCAGGGCTTTCGCAAACCCGAAGCCCAAACCTTCCCACCTTACTCAACTGTTTGCAAAGGGATCAAGAAACAAAACCAATAGGAAATAAAATACTGAAAAAGGGACTTTTTTTCCTTACAGGGGAAAAAAAAAAAGGCGGTTTGCAGGATGCAAAGAAGGATTGAAAAGTTTGGGGAGGAGCCGTATATTAGAACACGGTTTATAAGCAAAGTGCCGTTGGTTTCTTTGTTTCCCTCAAATGGATGGGTTTCGTGCCGGGGCTTCATCCTGGCCTGTTGTTAAGAACCTCGCTGTTGGTTTACAAACCCGAGATTTACCACCTAGGGTGTCCAGCCCGTGATGGTTTCGTCGCAAACCCAATTTAAGCCACTGAAGGCTGAGCAGAATGTGGGAACTCGTTGGTTAGAGATTGGGCAGCCATTTGTCCGGAATATTAGAGCCTCTCCTGGTTGGGCAGGGGGTTCAACTAGATGATCTCTAAGGTCCCTTCCGATTCTGTTACATGGCTACTGTATACAAAAAATATGGTGACTGTTGTGGCCTGTCAGCCACCGGCCCCTCCAGCAACCAAATCGGAGGAGGAGGAGAGGAGGCATGGGAGTCAGGTCAGCATTGAGAGCTCCATAGGGGAAGAGGGAATGGAGCTGTCAGAGAGAGGGAGGGACGGAGGCAGAGCCTGGGCCGTCTGTCAGCCTTCAGATGGAGAGTCCACAGCCCCCGTGTCTGGAGGTGGCTGATGAGGAAGAGAGAATAGCGGGTCCACTGCCTGACATGTGGATGCCCAGAAGGCAGAGGAGAGGAGAGCAGTGGAAATCTATGGGCCAGTCCTTGGGACAGAAAAGCCACCGCCGCTAGCGAAGCCCCACCTTAGCCTGGGGATAAAAGGCAGGAGGTGGAGATGAATAGATGTAGGAGACAACGATTCATCTCCCTGCCGGACAGATGTGTTAGCTTGTGGTGAAAGAGAAACATTTTGCCGGGGCTGCTGGTGCCCCTAATAAAGGAATCATTGATTTAACTTCAGAGGGTTTGTCGTGTTTGGGGAACTGGCTCAGAACAGCAACCCTGAGAACGCATGCAGTATTTCTTTGGAGCCTCGTGGAGACTAATCCAGGATCTGGGCAGAGGAAAATGCTTCCCTCCCCGCTCCCCCAAATATTCAGCAGTTTTTTCCATGCAATCGAGGAAATGGAGGAGCAGAAGGGCTGGGAAGCTGGTTATCCTAGGTGGATTTAGCCATAAAGGCCTTTGCTTATTCCTGAGTGCAACAGTGAGCTGCACAATCAAATTCCTGGGAGATTTGCACAGCCAGGAGATTTTCAACACATGTAACCTCTGCGAAGACACATTTATAACAAATTACTAGAGAGAGAGAGAGAGAGAGAGAGAGGGAGAGAGAAGGGAAGTCAGGCAAGTTTATTTCCCACATCCCCCAATTGTAATATTTCCCAATTCTCTATAGAAGAATTAAGTCATCAGTCAAATTCAGTGGCCGCTTTTAGCCAAGCCAAGAAATTCCAATTAGCAGCTTTAACATAAGTCAGGACTTTTAGTAAAACGATGGTTTAATACCCCTGATTTGTTGCATGCTGATAAACTACAATTTTCCTGGCATGGAACTTGGGCTAAGAAACAGCACCGAACAAAGGAAACATTCGGAAAGGAACCAATCCATCAATTTTTAATATTTTTTTTTTTGAAACTGTGAGTCTCTGGACTAGGGAATCTCCAAACTTGGCAACTTTGAGACTTGCCAAGTTTGGAGATTCCCTGCTCTGGATCTTAAACCTTGAAGGCCTAAAAGCCCAGAGCAAAGCTTTCCAGAAATACCTGTAGGGTTAGAAAGTTTTTCAATTTTAATATACATGCAACTTTAACTGTGGTCATAAATCAATTGCGGTCGTAAGTGAGGTTTAGATGGCAATCACGTGGGCATTTATTCAGCACCAAGGCCTAAGAAACTAGATGAGACATTGACGGTGTGTGTTGTGGTTCACTGGCAGCCTGTGCAGACAGCAGTGGAATCAGACAATGGGGAAGAACGGGGACCAGTCCGGGAGTCTGGGGAGGACTCAGATGAGGGTCCTGCGTCCGATGCAGAGATGGGACCAGCACCATCTGGGAGTGGGATGCTGCCTCCGGAGCCTCCAGAGTCTGGCAGCAGTGAGGCAGAGGAAGAAGGGGAGCCTGTTCCCAGTGTGCATGTGCACAGAGCTGCTAGAAGGTGACAGCAGCTGAGACAAAAGGGGTGACTCGGGAGTAAGGCTGGGAGGTGATTGCCCCTCCCCTAGGGGATAAAGGAAATGCAAAGGTGAGGAAACCTTTGCAGGAAGCAAAGTCGTTCGTTCTGTTCAGATTAATCCTTGAAGCTCTGTGTGGACTTTGTACTTCGGTTGGTTTTTTTATAATTCATTTGGCACTCTAGCTGTTGGCAGCAATTCAAAGGAGAGAAAGGTGGGTGCTTATCTCGAGGGACTGTTTACCGGCTGGGAATGAACATAATTCCCAGTGTTGCAATAAAACAAGATTTGTTTTAACTAAACATGTGCTTAATTACGGTCTCAGGAAGCTTTGGTCAGAACAGTGTGTTTTTAAATGACTGGATGGTACAATTATTCAAGGGACAAGCATGAAGGGAGAACTGGGCTGGGCCCTGCCCTCTGAGAGATCCGTTCAGAATGATTATTCATAGCTCAGGTGCTTATCTTGAGATCACCACTAAAAGCCTCCTGTGATTGCGTGATCTTGGATCATGCTGTCATGTGGTACCTGAATTCTTTGGTGCTGCCCAGGGCAGGAGAAGCAGACAAACTCCGCGTCTTTGTCCGTCCTCGCAGGGAATTCGTGCAGCTCCGTTCCTCGTCAGCGTGACAGGTAGGGCATTGGTAGCACATGGTGCTGGGGCTTAAGTCTTCCCCAGCTGGGCCAAATGCATCTGCTTGCAACTCCATGTTGAGAAGGAACTTGATGGAGGGAAAAGAGAGGAAGAAAAGAAATAAAATTTATAATTACTTATGGGTTCATGTCCCAGCAAACTCAGAATTTAAGCTTCTGCATACATTTAGGTATTGTATTTGTATCAACATCATCACTGATTGCTTATTGTTTCCTAGTATGATTTGATTGCTTACTGTACCCTATGACTATATTAAGTGTTGTACCTTATAATTCTTGACGAATGTATCTTTTCTTTTTATGTACACAGAGCATTTGCACCAAGGCAAATTCCTTGTGTGTCCAATCACACTTGGCCAATGAAGAATTCAATCAATCAATCAATCAATCATCTTTTAACGACCCCATAATCCCTTGTGGGGTGGAATATGGGCAACTGAATGGAGCTGTGTTTAGTGGCCGGATGCCCTTCCCTGTTGCCAGTGCGGGGTCTTTTTTCAGCAGATATATTCCCAGAGGGAGAAATATCTGCCTCTACCTGGGATCGAACTCACAGCCTCCTGACTGTGAGGTGAGAGCTCCACCTCTAAGGCCACTGCACCACTCTAGGTATTGTATTTGTATGTGTGTTTCAAATTTGCTTTTCCTTCAGGCTACGCTAGCGAGCGACATCCTCGTTTCAAACTGTGATGGCACAGGTAGTCCTTGACTTACGACAGTTCATTTAGTGACTGAAGTTACAACATCACTACTCCAAAAAAGTTAAGTTATGACCATTTTTCACACTTGAAATCATGGCAGCATCCCCAGGGTCACGTGATCAAAAGTCAGATGCTTGGCAACTGACTCGTATTTATGACGGTTGCAGAGTGTCCCCTTTTGTGACCTTCTGACAAAGTCAATGGGGAAAGCCGGATTCACTAAACGATTGTCCGACTAACTTAACAATGGCAGAGGCTCACTTAACCATCGCCTGCTTAAGCAGCAGAAATTTGGGGCTCAGTTGTTGGTCGTAAGCCGAGGACCACCTGTATTTCTCATTTGCCTTTCCTTCAGTCTAAACCAGCTAGCGACGTCATCGTTTCAAACCGTGATTGCACAGCCCCAATACGTCAGGGCTTGCATTTCAAACCGCTGATTTAAAAAAATAAACCAAATCAGAGCCAGAAGTAAAAAAAGAAAAAAAGAAAAGAAGTCAAAATAGTGGTGAAAGATCAGGAATTTGGAAATTCCCCTCCCTGTGTGGGTTTTTTTTGTCTTTTGTTTTTTTGGAAATCACCCTCTCATCTTAAGACAGTGCTATCTCCCAAAATTTCCTAATTCTTCAGTTACAACAAAAAGGACAGTTTTGGTGCAAGTTTTTGACTAGTGTCTATTTTTATCCAATGTAAGAATGATTTGCCAATTTAGCTTGGTATACGGAATGTTATCAGGAAGGAAAAGGAAGTATGGATGCAGACAAATCTGAGAGAAATATTTTGATTTATAGACACCCAAGACTAAAGTTAATTTCCTGTTAAACAGCCTCCAGATAAGGGGTCCTTAGTGCTCTTGTGGACCGTTTCATTATCTTAGCTAACAGCACTGATGATGTTATCTAGTTGGGTAATGAAATGTCTGCAAGAAAACCACTAACCCTCCTTTCAATCCTGAGCTGCAGGTATTTTTCCTTTATCAGCCACCAGATACAAATCCCAACCTATATTTATGGTCTACTGCAGTGTTTTTCAACCTTGGCTACGTGTGGACTTCAACTCCCAGAATTCCTCAGTCAGCATGCAATGAGATTTAATAGCATCTTTAAACCTATTCTGTCTTCCACCTCCCACCGAACATGGTTCAAGATTGAAAAATAAGGATTATCGGTATCATCAAGGTGTTAAGAGACCCGGGACAGACCATGTTAGGACCCCTTCAAACAAGCAAAGTGTTCACACCTTGCACTAACATCCTACTAGCCATTTGCAAGTTAGTTAAAAAGGTAAAGGTATAGGTTCTCCTGCACATACGTGCTAGTCGTTTCTGGCTCTAGGGGGTGGTGCTCATCTCCATCACAAAGCTGAAGAGCCAGCGCTGTCCGAAGACGTCTCCATGGTCATGTGGCCGGCATGACTGAACGCATGCTGATACACCTTCCCACCAAAGGGGTCCCTATTTTTCTACTTGCATTTTTTTTTAACCTGCTTTCAAACTGCTAGGTTGGCAGAAGCTGGGACGAGTAACGGGAGCTCACTCCATTCCGCGGCGCTAGGGATTCGAACCGCCGACCTTTCTGATCGACAAGCTCAGCATCTTAGCCACTGCGTCCCACCGCAAGTTAGTTAAGACAGTGTTATTCTGAGCTGGCATTTGGAGTTTAGATGGCTTGGCATGTCGACGGCCAACACATGGCACTGATTCTGTGCCATTCTTAATTTTTCCATAGTGCAACTGCCAAACTGGGTAGTATTGTGACAGTAAATATTGCAGTAAATCTCGCTATGGTTGAGCATAACCTGTATGTGTGTGTGTGTGTGTGTGTGTGTAAGAGAGAAAGATATCCTCAGTTCACCCCATCATTCACACACCCTGCCAGTTAACAATGTATTTCAGTACAGCTAGTCCTTAACTTACAACCACAATGGAGCCTGACATTTCTGTTGCTAAGCGAGACATGTGTTAAGTGAGTTTGGCCTCATCTTACGACCTTTCCTGCAAGACAGTGTCTAGGATGAATGATTTGCTTAACTGAAGATTGCCAGATTGTGGCCTGAAGTTTCCTGAAAAGCTACAACCATCGGATTAAATAAGTGGTTTCTTTTCTCCCTGAGGTCTTGCATTCGTTATAAACCGAGTGGCTTGGAAAAATACAGCGAAGGCTCATGTCTCGCAATTAGCCTGGTTAATTTGTGACTCGGGGAATAAGTCACAACTGGCTGACTTCACTCACTGTGCCAAGACATAAAACCATGGTGTCCAAACCCCAACAGCTGGGCCTCCACATGGTGCCAATCAAAACCTCCCCAATCCCCCATTAATGATAAGCGTGACACACAAACACAAGCTAAGCGTGCAACAGGGGAATGGAGGATTTACGACATTAGCTAACCTAATATGTTAAGCTGGCGTGGCCGTTTATTAATCTTTTGAAGATGTTGCTGTGGTCGGAGGGTTTTGGAGCTGCAAGGCTCCATGATTGAAATATTAAAGGATATTTAATATTTAGGCCCTGACTTTGCAACTCGCAGAGTGGTTTCCCCTCCCCTCCCAAGAAATGGGGGACTCTGTAAGTATTCTGACATACCTGGAGACGGGCATGTGTTTGTGGCTTGAGCATTTCATTGCCCTTCCTGAATTGCTCAGGTTCACCTGTGTCCCACTCTAAAGGGAGCTAACCTTGTGAACAGTTTGAGGAAGAAAGTCTACAAAAAGCAGCGTAAAATTCCCGGCCGGGTGGAGACCAGAGCTTATGAGGAAGTAGAGGCTCACTGCGCAATAGTAGAATATACCGAATATTCATAAAGAGAACAAAAAAAATCAATCAATATTTATTTTCTTTCGTCCTCCACCCTTTTACAATGGATAATTTTTTAAATTACTGGGTCTACGGTTCATAGGAATAGATCTACATCTGCCTATTATAGTATTTACCAATTCTGCATCAGATTCACAGATGAATAAAATGACTATCGGCTTATTAGAACAACAGTCGTATATTCTTCAGCGTATTGATAAAATCTATTAGCTGAGCCAACTTTTTGAAATGAGAAACCCACAGACCAAACATTTCTTTTTTTTTCCTTTTAATTCAAGTATCTTGTGCACAGATTAGAGTTAAGTAAATTAAAGGAGCTTTACAAAAGGCAAACACACAGTAAACAAGTATTTAGGAAATTGCTATTAACTAGATAATAAATAGAGGTCATAAGGCTATAAAGAGTTAAGTTAAACCTATATCATAAACCCTCTCACAGTTCAATCCTAGGTAGAGGCAGATATTTCTCTCTGGGCACATTTGAGAATATATCTGCTGAACAAAACTCCACATTGGAGATAGGAAGGGCATCTGGCCAGTAAACACTCTGCTAGCTCCATTCAGTTGCCCAGACCCCACCCCACAAGGGATTATGGGGTTGTTAAATGAAGATGATGATGACCCCTTTTACAGATTAAAACAATGGTGCAGTAAAAAATTTGTTGTACAGAACCAGACCATTGTTCCATCTGCATTTATACTGCCAGCACAGACTGACAGCGGTCAATTCAGGATTTTCAGCAAAGGCTTTTCTCTGTAACAAAAAAAATAAAAAATCCAACGATTTTCCTGAAATATGCCAGCAATTTGGAAGAATTCTATCCCAAGGGCAGTTTCTTAAGGGGTTTTTGAATGGCAGCTTATTAAAGCAGGCATAATATAAGAACTACCAGTAGGAAAACAGGAAATCCTTTAGATTTGATCTACCCAACTGGCAGAGATCACACACTCACAGCGGGGAGATCCACAAATCCATAAAATAAGTACCGTATAATTAGATGGTGAGGACGCTTGGCTCTCTTGATCGGTGTTCGTTTACGCAATGGGTAAAATGTAGAACCACTCTGGCCAAAAAACAGAAATAGTGCGTTGCATGTCACAAAAAAAGGCGGAAGAGAAGTGGCCAATGTTAAGCCCTCTGCAACGTAGCACTTCCAGTCTATAGGATTTGTTTGTTTTTATTTTATTTATGAAAAGAAATTTATATGGCTGTCAGCTCAGGGGGAGTTGCAGGAACCCAACATAGATGGTGATTCACACAAAAAAATAAAATTAAAAAGATTTAATTTTAATTAAAAAGTTAAAATTAAAAATGTGAACCTAATCCAGAGGAATAAACGCACTGAGGTTTCAAAGGAGAGAAATCCGACAACGATCGGCTGCTTTTCCCCTATAAAGATAATTGGAAATTTGAGCTTATCGTAACTTTTCCTTTGTGTGATGATGTTTCCAGCTCTCTTACTTTATTACTAGCTGGCTAAATGAATTAAGGAATGGCCTATGGCTTTAATATTACGTGGTTCTTCTCATAACAAGCCAAGAATTAGGAACGAGAACAGGGAGTTCTCGACTTACGACCACAGTGGAGCCCAATATTTCTGTCGCTAAGTGAAACATTTAAACGAGTTCCGCCCCCTTTTATGAGCTTTCCTGCCACATTCATTAAGTGAATCAGGGCAGTTGTAAGTGTGGGAAAGAACCATAAGTCCCTTTTTCCAGTGCCTCTGTCACTTCAAGCGGTCACTGAACCGAAAACTGTTGTAAATCGACGACTATCTATACAAGCCTGTCAGTTTAAGCCCAGTTGGTTGGTTCACACATTGCCACATTAATGCTATTCTCAACAGGGCCGCGAAAATGCTCTCTGAAATGCCCTGTCTTTCTTCTGAATCCTTTTAAGAAATTTGCTTGAATTCTCCCATCAGGAGGAAACAAAGAGGCATTCAGAGAAAGAACAACAAACGGGGACTTGATCTTGCCATGGACCTCTCTTTTTATTTATTTATTTGTTTGTTTGCCAATGAAGCAGTTTATTCATTGTTTAAATGATTTGTCAGAGATGGAGACCTACCACCCTATACCATTCAGTTCTATTTTTATCCTCTCTCAGGCAGACAAAAGAGGAGATAACTGGAGAACGTGCCCTTCTTCTTCTTCTTCTTCTTCTTCTTCTTCTTCTTCTTCTTCTTCTTCTTCTTCTTCTTCTTCTTCTTCTTCTTCTTCTTCTTCTTTTTTTGGCCAATTTTTCTCGGCGCCATTTCGAGCACCTTGACAAGAATGCACAGCTGTTTTATTATTTATTGGCTGCAAATTCAGTGTTCAGTTTCTTCACTGGCCAAGGAAGAATTCTTCTCCTCTTCCTCTTCTTTTTCTCCTCCTCCTCTTCTCCTCCTCTTCCTCCTCTTCCTCCTCCTCTTCCTCTCCTCCTCCCCATCCTCCTCCTCCTCCTCCCCTCCTCCTCCTCCTCCATCTGGTCATGAGCAGCCCCATTTTAGATACAGGTAGTCCTTGACTTGCAACAGTCCGTTTAGTCATCGTTCAAAGTTACAGCGGCACTGGAAAAAGTGACTTACGGCCGTTTCTCACACTTACGACCAATGTAGCATCCCTGTGGTCGTGTGATCAAAACCCAGACGCTCGGCCTCGTGTTTACGACGGCTGCGGCACCCTGAGGTCCCCGAGTCATCTTTTGCGACCGTTTCCCAAGCCAAGTCAATGGGCAAGCCGGATTCGGCTGGCAACCCTGCGACCAACTTATCGAGCATGGGGAGTCCCTTAATAGTGATGGCAAGAAAGGTCGTAAAATGGAAGCCAAACAGCCGCTTAACAACTGTCCCGCTTTGCCACAGAAATTCTGCACTCAATTGTGGCGTTAAGTCGAGGATTACCTGCACAAAAGAGCTGAAATGAGGACACAATCACTGTGTATACACAGGGAGATAAATGAACATCATAATGCAGTTGATTTAATTTTGGTTAGCATGCTGGGTGGGCTGAGCCACATTCTGGTTTATTCATTCGCCTAGTGATGCTCAATCTGTGCTCTGGGATCCCTCTGTGTGTGTGTGTGTGTGTGTGTGTGTGTGTGTTTGCGATATTGTCATTGTCAGTGAAGGCTTGAAGAAATGACGTATTTTAAATCTTAAGTCTTGGGGGTCCCTGGCCACAAAAGGTATTTGCAGGGGGTCCATGGTGAAGATGAGCTTAAATGGACTCTGGAGGACGGTAGACGACAGGAAGGCCTGGAGGAACGTTGTGTATGGGGTCACGATGGGTCGGACACAACTCCGCAACTAACAACAACATGGTGAAGAAAAGGTTGAGAATCACTGACGTAGAATCCTAGGCTAAAGCGATTCACACCTTGCTTAGTTCAAGGTGTGAAAAGTCACAGGTGTGTCCTGGGAATGTTTAACACCTGATTTCCATAACTTGGCAACTTCCTCTGATTACAATTCCAATCCGCCTGAACCAGCATCACTAAGGGTTGCCTGGGTTGAAGACAGACATCAAAATCACCTAGATATCCTCCGATTTCTTGCCAGGTTTACATCACAACCTGCAAAATCC
Organism: Naja naja; assembly: GCA_009733165.1. Classification (NCBI taxonomy): domain Eukaryota; kingdom Metazoa; phylum Chordata; class Lepidosauria; order Squamata; family Elapidae; genus Naja; species Naja naja. The sequence continues at coordinate 4,993,392 of CM019158.1, read as the reverse complement.
TGGCTTGTCCACAAGTACCAGACCAAGATCCTGGGTTGAAGGGTGCAGTGAGGCCTTTTTCCCTCAGGTCAGTTTACCCACATATGTGAAAGGTGTCGAATGGGATACAACTGATTCATCTATATATATTTATAAAAGTGAAAGATCACTCATGCATCATCACAAAATTTCCAGAACCATAAAGCCTACAAACTTGAAATTTAGGACGTATGTTCCTCTTGGCTTCTAGGGGCTCACTAAGAAAGGATTTTTCCAAATGACCATCAGAGCATTAGTATTTCCTATGTTATTATTATTAACACGCTCTGATGCTAAGGAGTTCCACTCCCCCTCCCCACCTGAAAAGAAATCTCTTCCAAATGCAGAACACAAACAGAGGAGAGGAGTTTCAGTTTCACAGCACCAAGCAGGTTTAGTACAGGACAGTTGAGCTAAGCCACGCCCAGGCTCCTTGCTGTCTCCTTCTTGCTCACACAGCTAATACTCTTTCAGTTTCCAAACAGCCCTCAACTCTCTCACACTGACAGGATGCTAGCCAGATGAATACTGATGGATGCTGGTAGGCAGAGGCAGAATTCCCTCCACCCACCCCTTATTTTCCTCCCAAAAACTAAACCCCACCGCATAGTTTCATAGCGAAGCACGGGTATCGAGCTAGTATGGTGATAAAAACCAAAGTTCATCCAATGATACTGTGAGAAAGACCTGAATCGGATATTAGCTTCTATCACCACCATTCAGCTGCAGCTTTTTAGGCGTCGTATTACCGCTTGTAATTTGAACTACAGCATAGTAAACAAATGGGCAGAGAGGACTGGAGAATTTCTTCACTCTCATTCCAGTTGCAAAATATTTCCTTGCCGAGAAACAGAAAAGAGGAAACTGCAGTGACGAAATGTCCTTTTCTAAGTAAGGAGGTTTCTTCTTTTATGTTATTTTTCTTCCACCACTCAAAAACACAAAAGGATGGTTGGAATTAAAAACAGGCATGTGACTTGAATCAGGAATAGGAATTAAGCATGTGACTCGAATAAACCTCCTTAAAGCTAAGCCAATAGCCTGGTTGAACTGGGCCACATTTACTGAATAACCTGGAATTGGCTAGGCCGACACAACCTACGTTAGAAACCCTGGTTTTTCAAGCTCCTATGGATGAGATGCACAAAGTGTATACAGCCAAAAGCAAATGATGTTATGGCTCTGAGTTCTCCCAAGATATGAGGTAATCAGGGTTGCAGATTTTATTCACCCTCTACCAAGGCAGATGGGAACACGATTCCGGCCAGGTTTGCTAAAGGACCAGCTCAACAAAATTCCACTTAATGGTTATTTTTTTTTCCATAATACTTGTACTATGAAACTGTGAGCTACCTATGCACGCTTCAGTCAGGGGCCCATCAATTCGTGGGTATGCAAACCATGAGGCCATGATTTTCTCTCTTCCATCAAAGATTAATTTTCTGGACAAGCCATAGATGAGTGGGTCAGTTTTTATCTTTACTATTATAAGGTAGGAAGGAGATCATCTAATTCCACTCAAACATCCCCATCCTGTTCTATTGACTTTTGTTTTCTTTTATAATGGTTGGTTGGAAATATCATCCACTTTTCCCTGGATATGAACATACACACACACACACACACACACACCAGTTGTGTGTTGAGTACACACATTTCCCATTGCTTGTCAACCACAGAGAAAACCTTGCAAAATTACCTTGCTGTCTGAAGCAGTGTAGGGTTTCCTGCCTAAGCAGGGGTTGGACTAGAAGACCTCCAAGGTCCCTCCCAACTGTTATTCTGATTTTTCTAAAAGATAAAGATACATCTATAGCATTCCCATTATCTATTGCATGGGTATCTCTATCATTTGCTCAATGGCTGCTGTCTCTTACAAATAGGCTCTCAATTTCAATTTGTCCATTTATAGATTGGAATTCTCCCTTTATTAAATTGAACCCCATGAAATTTTGAAGTCTTACTGCTGAAAGCACTATTTACTTTCTTTAAAAGACTGGCTGAACTCCCAAATAAAATTAATACACTTTAGAAGTTCTACGACTGCGCAGAAATGGATAAACTCACTCAAAAGTTAAAGGATAAGGAAGACTCAAACTATTTTACAGTTTGGGAAAACTGGTATAATTGGGTAAAAGATAGAAACCAGCGAGTGAATAGATAGGGAAGGAAAAATATATAGAGATGATAATAGGAGTATTAACCAGATAGAGGAGATAGGTATTAGAAAATAGTCTGATAGGAATACACCGTTTAAGCAATTAGAAATGTATATGTGCATGTTTTATGTTTATTGGTTATGTTCTTTCATCTTGGTTTTGTTTTTATCTAAATGTTTTGTAATGTGTTAAATACTTTTTAATGTTTAATAAAGTTTATTTTAAAAAAAATACACTTTAAAGAGATAGAAGAGGATATTTGATAAAGAGTGCTCCTTTTTGCTTCTTTTGTGAATCTAGTCATATAACCAGTTGTGTTATAATATCCTATTTATTGGACTGTGAATTTTTAAGATAACATTCTCATTCTTTCTGCAAACATTCCAGTGCTAACAAAAGAGCCAAAAATGATTAGGCTGCATTTCTAGAGTCAAAACAACAGAGTAAAGAAAATCTGACAGGCTTCCAAGAAAATCCGTTGTTTTGTAAGCAGTGAAACAAGGGACAGAACCAGTTATGAAATGATGCACAATTATAGCAAATACCTGCCAAGAAAGCAAGCTTGCAAAAGAGTTTGCACATGACACCTCCTTTCTGGAAATCCACTATTTTATTTATATCCTTATATAATTTATTATGGTCTGTCACACAGTCAGACAGATGTTTAGACTGGATATGGCATTTTCATCCACCTATTAAGTCCTTCCCAAGGATCTAAAAAGGCAGATGTTCTTGTTTGAAGGTGTCAAATATATCGATTATTATTATCTATGAAGATTCTCAATCAACCAGGTCTTGATTGTCCCAAAGGTATGTTTTTTTCCCAAAAGACAACTGGGCTTTCTTAGTTTTTTTTTTTTATTATTTGAAAACCTTTCACTTTTGAACTGAAAAAACTTCCAACATAACGGATAACAGATAATCAGAGTTGGAAGGGATCTTGTAGGTCATCTAGTCCAACCCCCAAGCGGAGACCCTACACCATTTCTGACAGATGGCAGTCCAGTCTCTTCTTGAAAGTCTCAAGTGATGAAGCTCCCACAACTTCTGTTCCATTGGTTGATTGTTCTCACCGTCAGAAAGTTTCTCCTTATTTCCACGTTGAATCTCTCCTTGTTCAGTTTCCACCCATTATTCCTTGTCTGGCCTTCGGGTGCTTTGGAAAATAGCTTGATCCCTTCCTCCTCTCTGTGGCAGCCCCTCAAACATCGGAAGGCTGCTCTCCTGTCTCCCCTGGTCCTTCTCTTCCCTAGACTAGCCAGGCCCAGTTCCTGCAACCGTTCTTCATATGATTTAGTCTCCAGTCCCTTCATCATCCTGGTTGCTCTTCTCTATACTTTTTCAAGAAGCAAAATGTTTTCAAATTTTAAAAAAAGCAAGAAAACCCACTCGTCTTTTGGAAGAAAAAGCACCTTTGGGATATCAATTACGACTTACGTTAAAGAGTTATCATCCAGTACATTTGAAAATGCATTGTAAGAAAGTTGAACGGCAGGAATTATATAATGCAACTACATTTTATAACTACACACACAGGCTGGCTGGGCTCAGTTGATGCAAATCCCAGTCGGAGGAGGAGGGAAAAAAAGGCAGCATTTTACATTACACAACGCGTTTAATTGGGGATTGAACTCATCCCCAGTTTGCGGAACCCTTGACTAACCAAGCAGGTTTGGAGTTGTGCTTCATGCAACACAGCATACCACAACAAAACAGCCCTAGCAAAGCTGAAAAGTAACCAGGCAGGTTGTGTGTGTGTGCAATGCAATGCAACGCAATGCAATGATGGGCAGGATGAGCCCCTTGGCTTGGGGGAGAAAGTCCGGTTGGTGTTGGCTGGGTGGATGATGGGAGTTGTGGTCCAGCGTCCCTGGGGAAGTGGGGGGAGGAGACCAAACTGCATTGACGGGGAAGGGGATCGTGGGCGTCAGGTTGGGGAAGCCAACTTTCCCCTCTGCCCAGCCTGTTGCCCCTCCACCGCTCGGCCCCGCCCCTCCTGCTGACGTCACTCACCTCGCGCCCAGGCCCCTCCTCTGCCGCCGCCGCCGCCGCTGAGTCCGAGCGCCTCGGCGGTGGGCCTCCTCACAGGCCTCCCGCCGCTGTCGTCGTCGCCGCCGCCGCCGCTCGCCGCGGGCGCTTCCAGGCCAGCGAATCCGGCCGAGGGCGGCCGCCGGCGCGGAGCCCGCCACGCACCGCCCCCATTCTCCGCCCCTCGGCCCGCCTCAGCGCCCTCCCTCCTCTTGTGAGGGAAAGCTGGGCGCGCTGAGGCTCTCTGAGCGGGACGGGGAGGGGGAGGGTGACGTGGCGGCGCGCCTGCGTACTCGCGCCTCCGGGTGGCCGAGAGAGCTGTTAAAAAAAAGTAGAGGGGCGTGCGGCGTCGCCTCCCGAGTCCCTCCTGCCTGCCTTCGCTGCCCCCTATTGGGAAGTCTGGAAATCAGATTATTAAATAATTTTAAACAAATATTAAAAATAAAAATCTTCCCCAGATATAGAAGTGCAGGTTGTTGCTCATTTCCTCTTGTGTTGTTTATGCCACTTGGGTTCAGGGCAAGTAAAAGGGGTGTGGCAGGTTAGTCCTCGACTTAAAATGCTTCATTTAGTGACCGTTCCAACATTGCAACGGGAGGTGGCTTTACAATCGTTTTTCAACACTTGAACGACCGTTGAAGCACCCCCAGTGTGATTTACAGTTGGATGCTCGGCGACGGGCTCAGCTTTATGACGGCTTGCAGGGTCCTCGGCTCACGTGATCCACTTCGGTGACCATCCGACAAGCAGAATCCATGGGGAAGCCAGATTCACTTAACGACCATGGGACTAACTTAACAACGGCAGGGATTCACTTAACAGTGGCAAGTGAGCTCATAAAATGGGTCCCCCCCAAAAAATCACCTGTCTAAATTATGGCCCTAATCTGAAGATTTTCAATAATTTTCAAGAAGAGATTGGACTCCCATCTATCAGAAATGGTGTAGTCTCTCCTGCTTGGGCAGGGGGTTGGACTGGATGACCTACAAGGTCCCTTCCAACTCAGTTCATCTGTTATATGACTATCTGTACTTCAAAACTTCCCAGGATAGGATGAACTTGGTCCCCTTTAAGATCGTAAGAAGCTAAAATTTCAGTGATGCTGTTATGTTTTGGGATCTTTTGATAAACCTGCTTTCGGTCTTATGATATTAACAATCTCATGGAGACTCCAGACACGATTGGCAGGCCCTGAAAATTGACAGTGACATGAACATTTTGCATTATAATGTCACAACCCTGTTGGCCCACCAACTTAATTCAATGAATTTAGAAGGTTCCACGCCAAATCAGAATTCTGCATACTAAATTCTTATTACAAGACCCCAGACCTATGGCAACTGTATCAATGCCTATTTCTCCTTTTGTCTTTTTTTTAAAAAACAGCGCTAATTGATTTGCGCTATTCATATGCTCTCAGTGACAAAAATCGCCTGCCAGTGGACTGAATAAATTGGATTTTATTTTGTTAAACTGATGAGGGATGGCCACTATCAAATACTAAGCTGCATCTTACATCGTCAGCTCCAAATAGGTTTGCAGTCAGATCAAAATTTCTTATGATGAAAGACGAGAGGTCAAAATGCATCAAGAAAATATTTTAATTTTTGAAAATGTGTATATGTGCGTGTGAAAAAAGAGACGGACATCCCGATCTCTGGAACTAAGTTTATATTGCTCACTAAGCTTTCGTTAGCCTCTGTTAACATCATCGGAGTGTAAAACTACCGTTAAGGAGATATGTGCTAGTATGTAAGATATCTCTCCTTAACGGTAGTTTTACACTCTGATGATGTTAACAGAAAAAACATAGTGATTTTTAGTTCCAGAGATCGGAATGTCTGTCTCTTTTTTCAGTTTTACCTGGAAGAATATTTTGTAATGTGTGTGTGTGTGTGTTTCAAAAATTCATAAAATATCTAAACTTTGAGAGTTTAGACAAAGATGGCTGATGCTACAGACTTCCACACACACACAAAGAGAGATCTGGCTAACCAAATTATGTTCATTTCCCCTATTAATTTAATGTACCATTTTCATCTGCCAGCTGTCAGATCCAGATGACTAGGAATTTGCACATGCATTGAATATCAATAAGACTTTGTTCTCTCCTGCCTGATTTGTACATTAATATTCTTTTCATCTACAGCTATATTTATACCTGTAAGCTCCAGCTGGTAGAGAACACCGGGTGTTTTGGAAAGCATTTGGAAGTGAAAGAAAGAGAAACAAAAAAGCCCTCTTTGTTTCTAAGCTTGAAGGCCTACAGACAAAGGGACTGGAAGGTCAGACAAATAAAATTTACCCCTAACTGTTGTCACTCCTAAAATGAGCAAATAATCTTCCTCCTCATTTTCCTCAAAAGCCCTTCTCTCAGGGTCAAGTCAATTGAGAATAATTTGGTTGCTAATTGATTTCTAGTTTTAGCCCCAATTGCAAAATAAGTCACTAGTCCTCATGTACTTTTACTTACTTCTTTACTAAATAATTTTATTATTTGCTGTCAGAATCAAACATAATGCCATATCACTCCAGCTGCCAGATGAGGGAAGCCCACAAAAGTAGCCCAGAAGTTTTTAGATTTATTATTTGATACTTGAAGAGAATACAATTCAATTCAAAGCCTTTGTCATTGTACATCATATATACAACAAAATACCTACAGGTATTTACTAAAAATGACGTTTTTAGTAAAGGAGGGAACCCTAGCAATCCCTCCCCACTTTCTCAGATCCTAATTGCAATTTCTCTTTTTTTTCCTTTTTCTTCCCAAAGCTACTTCTGTTTATCTTTTTTTTAATCTGGAGGGTTTCCATTCTGACTGCAATTTAATGGCTCACCTGCATTTACAACCAGTTATCTATTAGAAGCTATCTCTTCTAATGTGTCCCTTGGAGAAATGAAGGATTGATTATGGCCGTTTTCGGCCTTGGCAGCCTCACTGCAGAAGGAAAATAGAAAATAAAAGATTATTTTTGGTTTGCAAAATTCTAGCTTTCCATTCAGTCCTTGGAAGAAAACTTAAGCGTTGAAAGGGTTCCCTCTAGTGGAGCAAATGGGTAAGGGCATTTTTAGATTAAAAAAAACACTTTTCATTTAATTAAGAATATGTTTCATTTAATTAAGAATATGTTTCTTAGATTAAGAAAATTGTTAATTTTTTTAAAAGAGCGGGTTAAGCTAAGGGAATGTGAAAAAGATTTTATAATTGGGACAATGCCGGAATTTGAGATCAGCATGTTTGCAAAAAGAGATTCATGGAATTCACATTTGTGAATTTTCCTAATTCTGCAAAAATAAAAATTTATACAGACCTATGTGTATAATGGATGATTTGTAATCATCCTTCAGTTTTTGAAAAAATGGATCTATGTCTCCTGAAACCATTATTGTGTAAGGAATATAAATCATGATCAATATTATTGATCAGTAATATCGGTATCAAAATGTGTCTCAGGAATTATCCTTATTCATATACAAATCAAAGGACATTTTTTAAAGCCACCAAATCGCACTTTAGAGATTTAAAACCTGCTAGGTAGAATGACTTTTAACAAAACAAAGATGGATTTTATTTTTAGATAGGTTTCATTGGCCAATGATGAGTCTCTACCCACTCATAAACCATCAAATGAAGTTTTTTTTTTAAAAATCTAATCCAGAAGTGTAAAAAAAAAAAGGAAGTGTCTATAGTTTGTCAACGCTTAAAACTGAGCTTGGCCTGTGAAATGTGTTAATGCAAAGAAGAGGCGTGTTGCCAACTTTGTGTGGACCAAGAAACTAATTCGTTCGGGCTGAACAGGAGGCCACCAAGTGATCCCCAGTTGGCGAGACAGGAAGAGGCGTGGCAGACAAAGGACAGGACAATGTGTGCATCAAATCACCCAGATCTCTTTACCTTATCTCTCTTCTGTTGGTTTCCCTCGTGACTCAACACCAAAAGAAACGATCATTTTATTAAAGAAAAGAAAAAACAATGGTTACAAAAAGCTACTGGGCAGAGAGAGGTGGTTTGAATAAGCAAACATATAATTCCTTGTGAAAGCAGGGATGACTCATCCTGGATTGGAGCCAGGCCTCCTACCCCACCTCCTGGAAAGCTTATTTTCTTGGCTTGGCTGCTGCTGCATTTTTCAAGCGGAGACTTCCTGGGACCACAAGCCAAGACTTCGAGTTAAAAAAGGTTGGGATTTTTTTACACCAAAGAAATCAATTTCTTTTTGGGAGCAGATTCCAACTATCAAGGCCCCGGGGAAGGGCTGCAGAGTTTGCATCTCTCCTTGGCAGAGAAAGAAAGGGTCAAGTTTCCTGTCTTCCCCCTCTCTTGGAAGTGAGAAAGGTAATTTTGATAATAAATATTTTGATTTTTGCTCTTCTTCCAGCCACGCAACCATGCCTTATCCAGGATCACTTCAGCTTCTGTTCAAACATTTTTTCAAACATTCGGATTAGCTCAATCGAGCTCTGTGGGGATGTATGAATGCATCACACAAAAACCACATTTGGGAGTTCAGGAATTCCTTTTCGGTTTTCCAGTTGCTTGGCCAAGATCGCCAATGTCTGCACAACACATGTTTCTCTGGTGCCTTCAAGGTGCAGGATTCCAGCACCCATCATCCTTGCCTAGCAGGCTCGAGGCCTGTGCAATTAAGCCATGGACTTGGTGCGCCCCCACTTTTAAACAAACATAAACCTAAATTATTTTAGACTGCTAACCAGGACTGCAAAACCCTAGTGAGAAATCCTTTTAAAAAAAAAGACTTGTAATTTTCAGTCAACAAAAATAAGCCTGTTTATTTTGCACCAATTTAGAGCCAGCTCTTCACAATGGCTTGGCCTTAAAACGAAGAGAATCCAAGTTTAGTTCTAACCCAGTTTAGTGGCTTGTGGGATCACACACTTCAAATCTTCTACTTATAAACCTGCATTATGGAATTACAGAATGTGCACATAAATGGTCTAATTATACACAAAACCTACATCACACACCAGATGCTACACGGGGTCCCACGATGAGTTAGTTCACACAACCTGCTAAGACACAGGCTAACAAAACCAATAATAGTTCCTCCGTACTTTGGGATATAGAACTGAGTTCCAATCCTGTCCTGTGCTGGACCGTGATGTGTTGTACAACCCAAACACAGAAAATTAATCGTGCTTATTTAATCACATTTCATCTAAAGCCAGTTGGTTTTGGCTTAGCGTATGATTGTGGTTGCAAACCATGGTTTATGGCATACAACGTTTTTTCTGGAGGAACCAGGCCTCTCAGCCATGTTTCCCTGAAGAGCTGTTTCCGCTCCCAGCAAAAACCACAAGGGCCCTCCGGCAATTCATGTCAAACTGCTTTATTACATCTTAAATAACAGTACATTTTAATATAGGATCTATCTTGCATCCAGCTTTCTTGAAGTACACCGACTTTAAAATTAAATACAAAAAGTGAAGGAATCGGGGGGTGGGGGGTGCAGAGGAAGCTCTACAGAGATTTATCTCAAGGGGAGGGGGGCGAGGGAAGAGGAAAGAGGGTGATTTAAAAAAAAAAATCCAAAAAAGAAAAAAAAAGAAAGAAAAATTCAAGATGCCAAATCCAGGCCTTTAAAAATAAAAATGCACGATTACAGCACGTTTTGTACAGAATGTTGCAAGGGGGGGGGGGAGGAACGAAGAGAGTGAAAAGAGGATTTTAAAAAAAAAATCACTGCTTTAAAAAAAAAGGGAGGGAGGACGGGAAGGGAAGGGAGGAGAGGAAGAATTGAAAAGTTTATCCAAACGATTTGCTCTCTAAATGCTCATCAACTTTCAAAATGCAAGGGGCTTGATTGGAAAGGGTTTCGACCCCACTCCTTTCTCTAGCTTTTTGCTTTCAAATTTGGGGTTTTTTTTTAATTGGGGGAGAGGAGGAGAAAGGAGCAAGGGGGGGGAAGAAACACGTTATTAAAAATTAGGAAAAAAAATGACTTTTATCACCCTACTTCCAGATGTGCAAACAAACAAAAAAAAAAGTCTGCATTCTTCGGTGGAATCCATTCTTATGCACACACACACACCCCCAGTTAAGCAGCAGTAAGGAAAATCAGCAATGGTTACTAACTGCTTGCTTTCTTTTTAAAAAAAAATTTTTTTAAATAAAATAAAAAAGGATGAGGTTAATTTCTCGAAAGAAAACACAAGGAGAAGGACGTCTTAGTTTTATTATGCACTTCAGCGTTTCTACAGCATGCGATTCTAAGAGTAATCCAACCCCCAATTGGCAAATCCCAAACATTTCCACCACCACCACCCCTTGCACCTTTCCATCATAATCGTTTAAATTAGAAAAACCTCAGGTCGTGTTTTTCACTAAAAAAATAAAAAAACCAAATTTGGATCTTGCTTCAGACCCAGCCAAAAGTTCAACTGGTGGGGTGTTTCCCGCCCCCCCCATCTTTTCCCTAGCCTTGCCCCTGAAACCATCAAATCTGGCTGTTTACAGAAATTATGGGATAATCTTCGGTGTTAAGTCAATCAAACTCAGCAGACAGGAAGTGAAAAATTGGCCCATGAGGAGAGACTGGGGTTGGCAAAAAATAAAAAGAGGGAATTATTATTATTATTATTATTATTTTTGTTACCCACAGAAGTGAAAAGATTTGCTTTTGTTTTTTTTTAAACATTCAATACCATGTACAGAGTGTGCTTGGTTATCTTCTTAACATTATCATATATATGCAATATTTGTGCAACGATTTGTGACATTAAGACAGAAATTTTAAAAAAAATAATAATAATAAAGAAAAAAAGAAAAGAAAAGAAAATCCAGGGAGTAAATTTACAGCATTTAACAACCCCAGAAATGTCTGGGTTGGGACTCCTTTCTCTTGGCTCAAAATTTGGGACCATAAAAAGCAAATTGCAATTTTTTTAAAAAAAAGGAAAAAGTAATGGAATCATGGGAAAAAAAAGGGGATACCGATCTTGCTACGAATGCGACTTCTAAGTTTCGAAAATGAGATTAAAACGAAGCCTTCCCACCATAAAGTCAGTATGATTTGCCTTTTTTTTTTAAACTACAGTGAAACTTAAAAAGGTTAACTTTGCTTTTGACAAGGTGTTTTGTTTTTCCTTACTTAACTTATTTATCATATCATTTTACTTCGCTTTAAAGTTTTGCCCGGGCATGCTTACACAAGCGTGTGATTTCTTTTGTAAGGTTTTTCTGTTTTTTGTTTTTTTCTCTAGACAAACCCCCCCCCCCAAAAATAAAATAAAATAAAATATACGTGGTCCCCAATGGAATGCACAATTTTGATCTCTTTTGCTATTACTGGTATAACAACCGTGGTGATTCCTCTTTGAGAGAGAGAATTGTGCTCTTTGCTTTGGCGAAGGAGAGACGTGAAAAGATCTTGCCCTTGGGTGGTGGGGTGGGAAGGTGGGAGGGGGAGGGAGAGGGAGGGAGGAAGGGAAGCAGGGAAGGGGATCCAAGTTAGTATATTGAGTTGGATACATTATTTTAAACTTTCAACCGTTGGGGGAAATTTTTTTCTTCTGATCAGCGGGGAGTCCACGGACTGTCCTGCCAGAGGATATAGAGAGAGAAAGAAACCTTGGTTAAGGCCTGGAAGAAAAGCCCCTGGGGATGGATATCTATCTATCTATCTATCTATCTATCTATCTATCTATCTATCTATCTATCTATCTTCTATCTATCTATCTATCTATCTATCTATCTTCTATCTATCTATCTTCTATCTACTATCTATCTATCTATCTATCTTCTATCTATCTATCTATCTATCTATCTTCTATCTATCTATCTTCTATCTATCTTCTATCTATCTATCTATCTATCTATCTATCTATCATCTATCTATCTATCTATCTATCTATCTATCTATCTATCTATCTATCTAGATCAATCCCCATATTTTGGGGGGATGTCATACACACACAGACACAAACACATATAGATCGATCCAAAGCTCTGTTATTGCCTCTGACAGCAAAAATGAGGCCAGGGGCGCGCAAGTGAGGTTAGTCAGTGGATGACATCCCCCAAAAATAAGACCTGGTGCCTTTTTGGGTGGCAAACAAAAATATAAGACAGGGTCTTATTTTTGGGGAAACACTATATATACACATACATATACATATACACATAAACACACGCACGCACACACACACATATATATATCAAACTATTCTAAAAATACGAGTTCCAGGTATACTTGGAAAAGTAAAAACAGACATCCTGTGATCTCCAGAATTAAAAATTATGTTTATTGTACTTGATTTGATTTGATTTATTTGGATTTATATGCCGCCCCATCTCCGGAGGGAATCGGGGCGGCTCACACAAAAATATTACTAAGCTTTCGTCAGCCTCTGCTGACGTTGTCAGAGTATTAAGCTACCATTACAGAGATCTCTGCCTTTATATATCATTAATCAATTTAACCCTTGCACGTGGGATAGGCCCTTCCAACCGCCTCCCACCCGTAATTAACTCTGTTGTTTTTGCTTCAGTTGTGTTGGTCAAAGGAGGTTTATCTCTTGTTGTTTCCTCCAACACATACATACACACATACATATACACATGCATACATACATACATATATATATACAACCGTCGTTAAGTATGTGCCAGTTGCCGGATTTTGATCATGTGACACAGGGATGCTGCCAGTGTGAAAACCAGTCATAAGCCTCCCCCCCCCAGTGTCATTGTTCACTTGGAACGGTCATCCAACAAAATGTTGTAAATCAAGGAGTAACTGTACTGGGTTTGGTAAGGGAGGGAAATTAACGTAGCCATGGATGGCGTTGCCCTCTTGTTCAGCCACATCTCCAGATCTCAAGCACAGGACGGACAGGGAGCTGTGCTTATTACCCATTAAGGACCTAGCTTAAACCAGAATGCCTTGTTCCTACACAGAAACCCCTGATGATCATTTGATACGATGATGGTCTCCCTGCCGCTAGAGGCTGATCAGGCCAGGGTTAGGCACGCCGCCTCTGTTGCTGTGGGACTGCATCTCCCTCCCCAGCCCCGTAATTCACTTTAAGGGAAGATGGAAGGAGATTCTGGCACGTTCCCCTAGCCCGCTGCTTTGGGGGAAGGGGAGCATGGGAAGGGAGTACCTACGGGCTTCAGTTCCAGATCTTCAGGAAGCTATCCCACGATCCTGTCGCCACTGCCATGCCATCGTCGGTCACACCTAAGCAGCTGACGCGGTTATCGTGGCCAGCTAAGACGC